>PVKM010007804.1:0-40543 GCA_004027735.1 Carollia perspicillata | reverse complement strand
CCTATCTGCATCGGCAGACTGAACACAAAATTCAGGACGTCTTACATCGTGTCCGGAATGATTTATTTAACAGCTCCGGCACACAGGATCCAGGTGGACGATGTTCCTCCCAAACAAAAGGAGCGGTTATTCTTTGCCTTTGGAGGGATAAGGATCCCTTTATGAATCTGATACAAGCTGGCTAGTCTTCTTGCCAGAAAAACATGCATGCAAGCCCCCACAAAAATATGTAAACACGCTCCTGTGACGATCTGTCATCTACTCCAGCGCCTTCACTTTGGGGCCCAGGAGAAAAAAAAACCCACCCAGTATGAAGACATTAACATCCACATTTAAAGGCAAATTTGGCCCTGAATGGTGTGGCTCAGTGGATTGAGCACTGGCTGCAAACCAAAGGGTCAGTGGTTTGCTTCCCAGTCAGGTAGGGCATATGCCTGGGTTGTGGGCCAGGTCCCCAGTAGAGGGCATGCAAGAGGCAACCACACATTGACGTATTCCTCTCAAAATATTTTTTTAAAAAGTGAATTCATCTTGAAACCATTATGCTAAGTGAAAGAACAGTCAAAAAGGACATTACGATTCCCTTCATAGAAAATGTTCAAAATAGGCAGATCCACAGATTAGTGGCGACCTAGAAAAGGAGAACAGGGAGGGGAGGGGAGGGGAGCCTAAGGGATGTGGGGCTTCTTTTCAGAATGAAGAAAAAACTCTAAAACCTTTTGCACTGCTGGCCTCCCAAGTAGAATAACACTAAAAGCTATTGAACTGTATACTCAAGTGGGTGAATTGCATGGTATGGAAATTATATTGTGATAAAGCTGTTTTTACAAAAAGTGAACTCCAGTTGCAAACGACCACACATTTGAGCTTCAGTCCTCATTCACAGGGTCAGAAAGAATCCTTTCTGGAGGATGGAGAAAAATCAGAGAAGGGTCCCTGATGGCATACGGGTTGGACAGTAAGCTTTCTGGAAAGAATGAGATGTATATTGTTTATGTAATCCTGGTCTTTAGGGCAATGGAGCATCGTGAGCAGTTTTAAGAGACAGTGACATGCCCAGATCTGCACTTGAGAAACATCCCTGATTTACTGAATTGTACATTTAAATAAAACAGGTGAAGTTTTACAGTGTGTGAATTACACCTCAATGAAGCCAAGAATCACTCTGGGGGCTTGAGGAGGGCAGACAAGGGCTGCTGCAGGAGGTGAGTGAGGTATAGGGCCATGTACTGGGAGATGGGGAAACTGGCTCGGGGGGTGGGGGAGATTTGGGATGTGCTGCCTCCCCGTGAGGAGAACCTGGCGGAACCCCATTCCAGAGCCCAGAGCTTGTGGGCCGTGCTCCCGCCAGCTGCTCCACTGGCGGGGGCTGGAGGCACCCACTGTTTTCCCCCTTCGAAGAGAAACACACTTCAGAAACATGTTTCCAAAAAATGTTGCTAAGGGTTTTATTTCTAACAAGAGGAAAATAATAAAATAAAATTAAAATAGGCTTCGGTTGGAACCAAGTTTCTTGTTTTGCTTGTTTTCTTTTGAACAAATTAATTACACACCAACAATCTTGTTTTATTACAACATGAACCCAGGAGGAGGAAAGGAGACAGGGCAGAACAGGGAGGGAAGGTCCAGGTGGTTGTGAGGACAAGCACCAAAAGCTTTCTTCAGATTACAGGGAGCCCTGGTCAGCTCCCCGACCGAATCATTTTTAAAAGAAACTGTGAGCACAGCTATGTGAAGTTTCCTCCTCCTGGGTGGACCAGTCAGGAGAAAGGAGAAGGGAGAGGGGAGGAGGGGAAGGGGAGAGGGAGGAAGGGCAAGGAGTGAGGGAGGAGAGTGAGGGGGAGAGGTGATGTTAGTGTAGCCTGGCCTGGCCAGGGCTGGAACTGGGGCGAGGGAGAGATTTCCCCGGCTTGCATATGCACTGGCCTTGCCTCTGGAATGGTGCTGGCCCAGCCCCAGCCCCAGCCCCAGCCTGCCCCCCTCACCCCCCTGCCCATCCGTCTATCTGCCTCAGGTGTCTAGGAATGCTGGTTAGAGGCTACCAGGGAGGGGGACTCCAGGGGCCGGCCCCCAGGAGCTGAGGTCTGAACAATACCTTGGAGTCAGAATATAAAAGTCAAGGGACTTAGGGGTGGGCTGGGGTGGGGGGGTGGCCATCCCCCCTACTCGCCCACCTCCCAAGAAGCAGGCTTGATGGTCAGAAAGAGGATCCTTGAGGCCAAGGGGGGTTCTCTGCTGGGGTCTGTGCCAGGCTCAGCCACTGTCACAACTGTTGGTGAGGCGGCTGCTGTGGGCAGGGCACATGCAGCCGGGGAGTCAGAGTGGAGAACGGGGCCGAGGGCCCCGAACTGGCCCCTAGGGCCGGCTCCAAGCCGTTCTCATTCTCCTGGGAGCGGGGGCTGCCAGTGGTAGGCAGGGGTTGGGGGGGACCCTCAGCCCCAGTCTCCTCCTCCAGCTCTTCTTCCTCCTGGGCCTCCTCGGCCTCTGGCCCTGAGCTCCGGACCCTCTTTGGCTCTAGCTCCTCTCGGGTTGGGTCATCACCCTCCCCACCCCGATCCACCTTCCGCCGCCGCCGCCTCTCCAACGCCCGGCCCCGGGCCCGGCTCCCATGGCGCTCTGCCTTCTCCAGCTGTGATCACAGAGAGGCGGAAAGAGATGTGGGCCAGCGGTCAGGCCTGGGCTCCCTGCCTGCTTGGCCCGACCTCCTGGCTCTGCCCACAATCCCTTCCTCACCTCTAGAAGTGTGCGGATCCGCTCCAGGTCTGGAGGCTGCCCAGCCTGGAGCAGCTGCCAGATGCTGTGGTTCTCATCCAGGGTCACCTCAAGGAGGTCCCCCTCCAACATGAGCTCCTCCAGCGGGGCCCGCGTGGCCTCAGGCAGCTCCAACACAGGGCCAGTCAACTGTGGCAACAGCGAGGACAGCAGCTCCAGGTCTGGGGGTCGTGGAGACGGGCGAGGTTAGAGGCTGCCCCTGGCTGCCTCCCTACTGCCACAACAGAGCCCAGGACCACGTGGGCAAAGTCTGGTGATACCCAGTGAACAGCCACCCACACCCAGACCTACCTCTCTTACCTGAGCTTTCCCCCGGGGCTACCTTCTCGGGACTGGTCACACTGTCTCCGTTCTCCAGCAGGCCCTGGACCTGCCAAAGAGAGCAAGAACGGGGAGTGGTAACCGAAGAACCAGGCCCTGTTCTCCCCCCACCTCCTGAAGAAGGGCAGACACAGGCAGCCAGCAGGGAACAGCCTAGGAATCCGGACAGAATGCAGAAGGGGGCAGGCAGGATGGGCCAAAGGAGACAGGGCCAGAGATCAGGGATGGGGCTGGGACAAGAATTTGAGGACAAGAGCTGGGCCGGGCAGCTCACCTTAGGCATATCCTTGCCACCGCCTTCTCTCAGAGGGTCAGAGGCAGGGGCTGAAGGGTAGGTGGGGGGCTCCTCGGGTCTGGGTTCGGCCTGCAGCCGCTGGCGAAGTTCAGCCAGCCGTCCCAACAGAGCAGTCACGTCCTCAGAGGCCAGCGCCTGCCTGGCACGACCTTGCCAGCTGATGGCCCTCTCTGTGAGGCACTGCAAGGCCTCGCCCTCAGGCAGCCGCACGGGCAGTCTCTGCAGGGCCACCAGCAGTGCCAGGATGGTCTCCAGGCGTGGACGCCGTGAGCGCATGCACAGCGGACATAAGAATTTGGTGTCCCACTCCCACCAGGCCAGCAGTGGGGATGAGGTGGGACTGGCCCTCGGGGAGCTGAGGAGGCGGGGTACTGACACACAGCGCCCATGGAACCAGTCCTGACACAAGTCACACTGAAGAGCTCCCACCCCAGCCGGCACCTGCCCACACACACAGACGGAGGTTGCAGAGGAGGCCGAGGTTGACGATGCCAGCGGACTGGGCTTGGCAGAGTTGGTGCGTCGCAGCTGCAGGATTCCCTCCTTCTCCTTCTGCTCCCCCTCCTTGAAGGCCACAATCTGCATGCCCAGGATGAGGGAGGATCAGCAGCCCACCCCTCCCTTGCCTTGTCTGATGCCGTGAATACCCGGCTCTCGGGAGAGCCGAGGCCCAGGGAGCAAGCCATCTGCCCATGATCACCCAGCCCAGACACTCTTATCTGCAGGCTCTTCTCCCATTTGGCTCAAGCTCCTTACCACAGAGCCTGGGTCCCTGAGGTCCTGCGCAGACAGCCCCAGCAGCTCCGTGTCGGACTTGTACAACCCCAGCTCCTTCTCCATCCACCGGCTGCGCTTGGTACTGTCTGAGCCGGCGTCTGCACATGGGCAGAGCACCTGAGACAGGAAGGCAGACAGAGGAGAGATGATGGGCTTCCCCTGCTGCTCACGCCTTCTCCCCTCCCCTCCCCAGCGCCCCCCACCCCCCACCCCCACCCCGTGTTCTTATATGAGCTGTCTCACAACAGCCAGGCCAGAGGCTGGGGAAGCTGTGGCTCAGGTCCCGGCCTCACCTCCAGCAGCGTGTAGCATGAATTCTTCTTGAGGAAGGTCTTAGAAGCCTTCTCCCTCCAGGAGTGCGCCGTCAGTACCTGCAGCTCTAGCTGTCTCAGTTCCTCCAACCCCACAGGTAGGTCCCGGCCCACGGCCACCAGGCCCTCCAAGTCATCCAAGCAGGGGTAGTGGTCACCATTCTGGGACAGGGGCAAGAGAAAGCTCAATTCAACATGCCAACACCTACTGATGTTGCTCCGTGCCCGGCCCTGAGCCAGGAAGGTCAAATGGACTCGCAGTGTTGAAGAAAACAAAACAGAACAGGGATCGTCCTACGACGGGCGCACCCACTGGGCTGTACCCCACAACTGCTGCGTCCACTGGCTCAGCCCCCGGGGATCCTGCCAGTCTCCAGGACCATCAGACAAGTTATTTCGTTGGGGTCTGCCTCTTCCACTACCTGCCCCCGCCATTCTCACCCTCACCAGCATCCTCTCTTCCCTCAGGCCAGCCTCCCAACCCCTCCTGACACTGCTCACTAAGCACATTTTGCCTCTTCACAATGTGCCGTGCCCCGTTCCTCTCTCTAGCCAATCCTAGTCAATCCAACCCAACCTGATGTATGCCATCTCTCCTGGGTGGACGGAAGGTCCAGGGTGGAGGGAGGGGGATGGGGCGACAGGGTCCTCACTTGGATCTCATCCACATCCGCAATCCAGGCTCGAGCCTTAGCAAGGGCCTCCTTGAGAGCCTGGATGTTGGGCAGGTGAACAGGGATGTTTTCTGCCTCATGGATTATGGCCTCGAGGGTGGCTGGTGGATGCTTCTGCCTAAAGGTAGGGGAAAAAAAGAGGCCTCAATCTGGGGCGGTCTGCCTGACCAGAAACCCGGCCTGACCGCCAGATGTGTCGGCATGCCTGGAGCCACCATGTGGGCCTACTTGCACGTATCCTGCCTACGGGTGGCTGCCAGTCCGTCACTGCTTGCTCCAGACCGTACGCACCCAACTCCTGCCAGAGCCCCCGGGCCTCTCTTGTCCGCCAGTCTGCCAGCCTGCCGGCAGTGCCTACGCACACAAGCTGAGGCAGTCATCCTGTGCTGCATTTTGTCAGGCTGCCCTCTGCATAATGTCTTTCTACTGACATCTGTCCATCTGCCTGGTGGTGGTTGTGCTCGTGTGTGGGAACACGTCAGCCTGCAGAGCTAGTCTCCCATACACTTCCGTATCTGTCCATCTCTGCTTCCCCACAAGCCTGTCTCTGCTTCCATGTGTGTGCAGAGTTTTTTTTGTTTTTTTTTTAAAAGATGAGCTAGGGAACAAGAAGGGGAAGGAGAGTCCTAGTGCCCAAAGCCACCCACAGGGATCATCTTCAGCTCCTCCAGGAAAGACTGAAGGTTGAAGTTAGGGCAGGGCGGGGAAGAGGCTGGACTTACCTGGCCTCCAGGCAGAGGTGGGCCTTTTCCTCCCAGCGTTCAGCGATGGTAAGCAGCTCCTGCAGCTCGGCCCGGGCCTTATCCACAGCAGGGCTAGGGGCTACACTGGCACCCGCGACCAACAGTCCCCGCATGACAGCCAGGGTGCCCCTTCGGGCTGAGGGGGCCAACGTGCGTTTCACCTCATCCAGCCATCGCGCCTGTTCCACCTGCCGCTGGAGCTGCTGGGCCTCGGGCACCTCCACCCCCAGCTGCCGCCCCCTCTCCAACAGGGACTGCAGTAGCCCTGGACTGGAGGGTAGTGCGGCCAAGGCCTCACGGGCCTCAGCCTGGTAGGCCTCCACCTGTTCCAGAATACCCTACCAGGACACAGATGCAGAACAAAGTCTTCAGCTGCGCCCACTCTCCCACCACCAGATCCCCTTACCCCACCCACCTGCTCACCCTTCAGTATTTGGGGGGAGACCCTCACATGGGCTGGGCTCTCCTCCTTCTCCATGCCCCAACAGTGGTTCCTAACACTCACTGCCTACAGAGTACCCCGGGGAATTTGTTACCATGCAGATTCCTGGGCCCCACCCCTCAGATTCTTAATAGGGGCTGGTCAGTGGCCTATGCTGTGCGTCCCCAGAGAACTCCAACGGACAGGACCAGGACACTCTCCCTGCTCCGCGATGCTTGGCCTTCTCACAAACCCCTCACTCCCACCAGTGTCCACGGCCTTCTCCATCCCACTTCGCTACCTTCCCGAACTTGACTCGGCTCCCCAGGCACACACACACCCTCTTTACTTCCCCCTTTCCCTCTCTCCCTGCCGCCAGGAACCGTTCCTTTGACTCTGCATCCTGTACTCACGCCCTGGCCACCCATCCCTCAAACCCCATTTCTAAGAGGCAGTCACAAGACCCTTCTCGCCTTCTACCTCTCATTATTTCCTTCCATGCACAACCTGTCTCGCTTAAATACTTGACACTTTTTAAGGGAGTCAAAGGTGGCCTGCTGCTCGGGTCCCTCCACCCTCCTGGTCACTCGGCAGCACTCGGAGTCCACCTCTACTTACCTTAACATCCCCGATCTGGTGCATAGCACAAGGCAGGTTGTTCATCTGCTCCAGAAAGGCCCGGAGCTCAGCCAGGGTCATCTGCAGACCAGCTACCCTGTGGGGACTATGAAGTTTCACAGGTGGAATTTTGGGTTGGAACCCAGTCCCCTCCTTCCATGTCTGTGCTGAGACCCACTCGGCTCACACCTTTCCTCCTTGATCTCTCATGCCGCACAGCTCCCCTACAGCTGCCCGGGGAGAGGAAGGGTTCTAAGATGCGAGCGCAGTCATATGATGAGGGGAAAGAATTAGCAGAGAATATATGGGATATATTTCGGAAAGGGGGCACTTAGAAATTAACTGATGGTAACAGAAGCTGGCCTTTCCGAACCATCCTCTGCTGCTGTGAACTTCGTGGGGTCAGGTGTGTGCTTCTCTGTCCTCTTCTTGCCCCTAAACCTTCCACAACCCCTCCCTGCCCACAAATCCCTCAGCCTGTCCGAAACCTGCTCTAGGTACTGGTAAAAAGAAACATTTCTAGCTTTCTTAGGACTGCAACACTCTGCTCCATTTCAGTTGCCTGGTGTCTCTGCCCTCCCCGACACCTCCAAAGGCCACCTCATGCTGCCGTACTACTGGTCAGCTTCCTGCTGCTGTCGTCTGCCCAATGGCGCTCAGGGTCTGCCCTTGTAGTACTTTTCCTAGGTGCTGTCTAACAGGCTACCTGTGCCCAACACTTCGTGCTGCCATACCCCGCCTCCTGGCCGCTGACCAGTCCCAGAGCCCGGGACACGCAAGCCTCTGCCTCACTCAGACAGTTCTTCAGTCGCTGCAGCAGCTCACTGTTAGGAAACCTCCGCTCGCGGGCTTCAGACTCGAGTGCTCTCAGCTCTTCCAGGCCTGGGGAAAGAACGAGAGCAGCAAGGAGTAGGCAGCATTAAGTAAACGCAGAGGAAGAGGGTGGGGGACACAGAAGAAAAGGGAGTAGAACTTGCCTGTGGAGTCCCTCTGTCCCCCCCATCACTCACTGCGCTTCCGCCCATCCTCCACCTCCAGGGCCACTCGCACTTTGTTGGCCCAGGTGTCAAAGGACTCAGCCCGAACCTTCAGCTTATGTAGCATGGCAGGGAGCTCATCCAAGGTGTACCGATACCTGGAGGAAGAGGGCAGGGAAGAGCACCTCTGGCCCAGCTCTGCATCTCCCTCCTCAGCCCACTTCCTCCAGGTAGGCCCCCTGCTCACCGCAGGTACTGCCGGCTACTGGAGCACTTGCAGAGGTCATTGATGTGGGAAAGGCAGACAAGGCCGTCTGGGCAGTCGTAGCAGGCCAGGGCTGATAGGAAGCATGTGGTCTTACACTTGATGCACTGGCGCTCATCATCCGGGAGCAGCTCAAAAGCTTCTCGCTCAGCTTCCGTGATGCCCTGGGGGCGTTCGACCCACGCACATTATACAGAACCAGAACAGGGCCGCAGAAACCCACATCTCAGCCACTACTGAGCCCCACATTAGAAACAAAGCTGTCCTGAGAGCTGTAGGGGAGACCAAGCTTCGAGGAGCACACTGCTGCTAGAAAGTCCCCACTCTCGCAGCTAGGGGAATCAGATAACCCAGGGGAAAATCAGTGTGGGCCGAGCAGAAGAAAAATTAGGTAACATTCAGATGAGCTGAAAGGGCCTTTTGGATGGGAGAAGGGGAGGAAAGTGGTGGACCAAGGCACCAGAGAGGTGGCAAGGTGTGAGAGCAGCTAAGAGGCAGGCCACGTACTGGGAACAGTGCTGCCTTCTGGTCACTCAGAGCCACTGTGTTCTAGGCACCGTGCTGGCTGCTTAGCAGGCAGGACACACCGCGTGCACATATGTAAGTTACAGAAATAAAACTATGTGCCCATGTCCACTGTTACAGATTTTATATATATATGAAAACCCTAAGCAATGACTTCATCTGTTGCTCAGAGTAAGGAAAAGCAATCCATTCCAAAGACGGAGTACCACCTGGCTTTGTGGGAGAAATCGAAAGATAATACAATGCTGCCACTATGGGCAATTTTAGGGGTCTTAAAGGGACACTTTGGTTCTTAACAGTTTTTATCTTCTATTTTGACCTAACACCTGACCTCTGCATACGATATGAGTCCGGTGCCGTTACAAATCCCACTTGGCCGTTTATTAGCTGTGTGATCTTGAATCAATTATTTAAACCTTTCGAGGTTTCAGTTTCCCCATCTTGTAAAATGGAGATAATGGTATCATCCTCCGTGGGTTGTTATATGAGTTAGAGAAAAACTAATACCATATGATTTCACTTATATGTGGAATCCAAAAAACAAACCAAACCAATAAAGCAACTCATAGACACAGAGAACAAAGTGATGGTTGCCAGATGGGAGCGAGTGTGGGGGACGGGCGCGAGCTGCCAAGTACAGAGTAAGTCACGGGGATGCACTGTCCAGCACAGGGAACACCAGGGTGGGCAAAAGGAGGTTTACAGTTGTAACACAAATAAATAATGCAATAATTGATAAATAATAATATAAGAATAAAGTCTGTGTTTCAAATACTCGCAACTGTAAGCCTACCTCTGGCCGCCCTGGATAGTCAATAATACCATGACTATGTATGGTGACAGATGGGCACTAGACTGACCGAGGCGATCACTTCCCAACACGTGGGTGTAAATGTCTATTACTGTGTTAGACACCTGAAACTAACATAATAGTGTTATGTCAACTATTTTTAAGAATAAATTAAAAAAATAAAACGAGCCCTGGCTGGTGTGTGGCTTGGTGGACTGAGCACCAGCCTGCGAACCAAAAGGTCGCTGGTTCGATTCCCTGTCGGGGCACATGCCTGGGTTGCGGGCCAGGTCCCCAGTGCGGGGGCACGTGAGAGGCAGAAGATGAATGTTTCTCTCCCTCTCTTTCTCCCTCCTTTGCCCTCTCTCTGAAAGTAAATAAATAAAATATTAAATAAATAAAAATAATTTTTTAAAAGAAAAAAGATGATACACACACAATGGAATATTATTTGGCTATGAGAAAGAAAAAAACCTGCCATTTGTGACAACATAGATATTGAGAGCATTATACTAAATGAAAGTAGACAGAGAAATACTAGTAGGATATCACTTAAATGAAGAATTTAAAGAGGCTGAACTCATAGAAACAGAGAGTAGACTGGTGGTTCCCAGGGGCCTGGGAGGCACAGGAAATGGGGAGATATGTTGGTCAAAGTTATAAGAGAAGTAAGTTTGGGGGCTCTAACGTTCAGTATAGTGATTACAGGGAAAAAAGCGCTCACCGAGTATTTACTGTTATTAGCTGTGACTTCCAGATAAAAAGCCCCATTTCACAGGCCTATCTCATTTCACTCAGGAGGACGCTAAGTCTCAGAGAGAGAGTTCCTAACTTAGCCCGATGTGAGAGTCTGACTGCAGTCAATTTTGTCTGAAGGCCGAGAATGCTCTTAGAACGATGCCCCCTTAGTATTTTCGGACCGTGGACTCCCTTGAGAATCGGATGCCAACCATGAGCCCTCTCCCCAGAAAAGTGTACACACGTACACACACACGCAGTCTTTTACAGAATTTCAAGACTCGGGATCCAGAACCATTCCCTAAGGTAAGGGCCAAGTGTAAAGAAACCTGAATGACAGGATGAGAGCGGCTAGTCTTCCCACCTTGCTTTGGCTTCTTCCTGTAGGCTGGCATGGCCCCAGGGCCACCATTTAGTAACAGTACTGAACAGAGAGAGAAAATGATGCCTGGAAATACCCAGGGGCTCACCAACGAATGCCACAGCCTGACAGGCCCCAGACTTCCGACACTTATTCTTACTGCAATTCTCGTTACAGCCCATGCTCATAGGAGAGCTGTAACTGAACTTTAAAATAAGAAAATGTTTCCCTAAATGAGCAGCAAGGGATCCCTCAGGGTTAGCATTCCTTTGTAATCCTATGGAGGGCTCTAAGTTACATAATTCTCTAACTGGGCAAGTGTGGAGCTTTAAGAAGGCAGCTGAACTACACTCATTTACACACACAACTGACACCTGCTTATGAAAAAAATCTATTAAGGGAGGACTGCCTTCTACTTGGTAGTAGTCCCTCAGTGTGAGCTACCACATCATCGGAATGTAATAAAATGGCATTTCCAAGGAAATGTTCCACACTTCATTTTCTTCCTGTACTAATATTCCCAACAACAGCAGCTGCTACGCTGCTAGTGCAGTAATAGATGCTTTGACATAAATCACCTTATTCAAGCTTTACTGCCTTGCAAGTTCAGTATTTATTTCCATTTCACAGAGTGGGAAAATGAGACCATGAGAGGTTAGGTAACTTGAAAAGGTCGTCCAGCTAATCCACAAGTCAGTTGGCTTTGTTGGGTTATTTAAATAATAACAGCAACTATACTAGCACCTGCTATGGCTCAACTACTAAATCTAAAATCTAAAACATCTTTGAACATCTAAATCTACTCAACTATTCAGAACATAAGTACTACTATAATCCCAATTTTTCTTTTTCTTTTTTTAAATTTATTTTATTTTATTTTATTTTAGAGAGGGGAATGGAGGGAGAAAGAGAGAGAGAGAAACATCAATGTGTGGTTGCCTCTCACATGACCCCCACTGGGGACCTGGCCTGCAACCCAGGCATATGCCCTGACTGGGAATCGAACCTGCAACCCTTTGGCTCGCAGCCCAAGCTCAATCCACTGAGCTACACTAGCCAGGGCATATAATCCCAACTTTTCAGACAGGGATACTGATATTCAGTGAAGTAAATTAACTTGCTTGCGGGTGTTGGTAAATGGTAGAGCAGAATGGAATGCAGTTCCCCATTCAAATGCATCTAGTTGTTTTTATTATCTCCCAAGAATAGACACTATATCTACTCCTTGAGGCTGCCCCTTCCTCCCCCACCTCTGCCACGCTAGGGTGCCTGACCCAGGGCACCTTCCCCACCACTCACCTTCTCCAGCAGAGCCTTTCGTAGACGCCGCTCCTCCTGCACCATGATGAACATCTCCTTATGCACAGCTGCTGCCAGGTTCAGGTCCAGCTTCTCTGGGCAAGCAGCCATCTTGCATATGAGCTCCTCATGGGAGAAGACGCAATATCTGCGGAGACGGCGGTAGTGCTCTATGCACTGGCGCCCAGCTGGCAACTGTGGACAGGTTCAAAGTTGAGTGTGGCCAAGTCTGGAGGCCACGGTGCCTCAGCTTCCCTGTAGCCCTCCTGCTCTTTCCCTTCCAGCCTGCCGCACTCCACACTCACCCAGTCAGCAGTGCAAAAGTTGACAGCCTCGGCAAAATTGTAGCCTTGGTTGAAGCCACTGTGGTAAGCACGAGGGAAGGTGATGACAAATTCTCCTGCGCACTGGTTTGTGCGGACCACCTGAGGAAGGAAGGCCAAAGTCACTGAGACGGAGGGTTTCCAGTCTGCAGAAACCTGATCTAAGTGCAGGGTTCTTAAGGAGACAAAGGAAAGCCTCAAGGAACGCAGTCTGACAATGGATTCCCAGACCCTCAAACTCTGAAAGGAAGGACCACTGGTCTCTGCTGTCGAAGTTTTGTGTTGACAGGTGACAGGAAAATCTGAGTCAAAAGTAAAAAACACACACACCAAACTATTTCAACTTCACTAGTAATTTTTACAAAGATTTAGAATATCACCTTTCACTAACATAGCCAAGGTTTTTTCCATTAATAACTATTTTTTTTTAATCAGTCGTACGTAAATTTGGAGAGCCAAAGGGTTCTACAAGGTTTGTTACAAAGTCAGTAGGGCCTGCCACTCCCCGGAGCCAATCACTTTCACCTCTTCCAATTATTTTGGCATTTACCTTAACACTGAATAAATAACATGGCTCCGTAGTAAAAACAGCCTACCTCTCCATTTGCTTTTCTCTGCATGTCTTAGTAATGTAATTCCCACCTTTCAGACAAGTGTCCAGCTCTACTGTCAGTTTTCACCTTTCTGGAACGGACTGTCACACAGCCTTACGATCTGTCCTAGTCTGGCCCGGCTGTCCTCCCAGGACCATCGCACTCCCACGAAGCGTCTCCTGTGTCCCAGACCCCATGTTTTCCTCCCTTGGTTTATTCCTTGGCTGTGCTTGAGCACACAGCTTTTTTTTTTTTTCTCTTTTGATTGCATTTAGAATTTTAAGTTGAAAACCATTTTGAAAGCACGGCTCTAATCTAGATTCCAGTGTTGCTTTTGAAAAGTCTGAAGCCATTCTGATTTCTAACTGCTTTGAATTAAACCTGTCTTCTCTCTCAGGAAGCTTGTAGAGTTTGCTGGTCCCAGTGTCCAGTGTCTGAGATGAAAAATCCACCAAATATGCCTTGGTGTGAGTATTTTCATTCATGTACTGGGTAGGCCCTTTGATTCTAGAAACACAGTCTTTCGATTCAGGTAAATTTTCTTGAATGATTTCATTAATGATTTGATCCTTTCAGTTTTTATCTATTTTTCTTTGCAGAACTCCTATTATTTGAATATTTAACCTCCTAAACAAATTCTGTTTTTTTCCATCTTTATCTTTTTATTCTATTTTTATTTTTCTGGGAGAGTTCCTTAACTATTCATCTTCTAACCTTTCTAAAAAACTTTTTTTTAGTTTTTGTTAGCATGACTTTAATTTCCAAGAGCTCTTTTTTCTCTGTATGGTCTTTGAAAATAGTATTTGTTCTTATTTCATGTTTACAATATATGCTCATCTCCGAAGATATATTAATGAGGTCTCTTTTCCTTTCCTCTTTAAAGTTTACTTCTCCCTGCCTATGCTCTGTTTCTCCAAGTTGCTTCTTTCCCTGTTTGGTTCTATTTTCTAGTTTTCTTGGTTGTTATGTTAATTTGTGGCTACTTATATTTAAGAGTAAGAAACAAAAAAAGAGGAATAGAAACTCTGAATATATAGGTAAAGTCTGTCAACTGTGAGCTTCACTGTAGGGTGATCTGGCTGAGCCATGTAGTATGGGAAACTCTAGGTCTTTCCTTTTGGGCCAGATTCCCCAGAGTCTCCTGTTTTTTTGCCTGAAGGGAAGAGGTCTGTCAGTGTTCTGAGAGCCAAGTGGAGGAATACAGCTGGGAACCTCAGCATCCAGCATGTACACAAATAACGAGTTCTACTATTTTCACTGTATCTCCACCTTCAACTGTACCTAGAAGACCTCAACCCAGAGGTCTATTTTAGCCTCTTCAAAAGTCAATTTCCAGCCTTTTGATAGAGTGAGGGTCACCTTTCCAGCTGCCCAGCGTGGGAGGGTAACTCACAGCTTCTTACATAGATATGAACCACTCCTTATTTTTACTCATTCTTCTTCACCCCCAGAATGCCTGGTGCCACCAACTACTAAACCCTTGGGGGATTCTGAGGTATAAATCAGGTGGGTCCTCAGATGTACCAGTACTAGTTTAACAATGAGTTTTCTTATTTGTTTTCTAATTTCAAGCATTTTGTTTATCATTGTCTTCTCTCTTATTTACCCATCTTTGTTCTTTTACCTTAAAAAGAAAACAACCTTTTGTGCCATTTTAGTGGAGTTTCACTACAAAATGGAAGTATCCATGCGTATGTTTAGTTCGCCATCTTTACCAAGAAGTCTCATAAAGTTTCCTAAGATGAATATTCTATGCTGATAAACACTAAGTGAAATAGGTACATTGTCAATAAGGGGACCAATAACCTTTACTCTCTAGAAGACAAAACTGCCAATACCTATCAAGAACCTAAGATGTTTATACCCTTCAACCCAATGATTCCCCTGCTAGGATTCTAGATTAATGTGGAGAGAATGAACAACATCCTAACAATACCAAACCTTTCCATTGGTGAAAACCTCTAAACATTTATTTGGCTCCCACAACCTCCCACCTCCAATATATTTTCTCCTCAAATACATCCCTACTTGGAGACAACATCAGCATTTCTTGCCTGTATTACTGCACTGGGCCCCATTACCAACCACTAGAATTAGTTTGCAAATCTGACCCTACTGAGAAGCCCTCGCTTGAACCCCATGGCCCAGTGATAAAGCCACGGCCAGACAGACAAACTCTTCCTCTTCCTCCCAGAGTCACTGCTACAAAGGCTTTCTTGACCACCTCGCCCCGCTTCCTAAGGACCCAGCCTGTTCTTCTGCAGCACCTCTAGCATTTTATTCCACTGACTTACTCACCTCTGTCCCCCGCCCACTAGTGCATGCCCGTAGGCAGGGACTGGTTTCTTCACCTTCAGGGTGATAACCAGAGGCCTTGCACACAAAGGGAGTTCTAGAAATACTTGTTCAATGATGTAGTTCCAGCCTTAATTTTATAGATGTGAAAACCGAGTCCCAGAGAAGCCTCAAGTAGCAGAGCCAGAAACAGAACCTAATGCTCCTGATTCTTTATCTCAACCTACCCCTTCATTTGGCAATGTCCCTTTACTGTTTCCTATGTAGTTATTTTAAAAAACTCTCCTCACTTTCTGCAGCTGTTAAAAAAATGACCCAAATGTCCATCAACTGGTGACGGGATAAACAAAATCTGGTATACCCATACAATGGGAAAGTATTCCATTATAAAAAAGAATGAAATTCTGACACAGGATACACATGGATGAACTTCGATAACTGCAAGCAAAGTGAAAGAAGCCAGACACAAAAGACCACATACTACTCCATTTACACGAACTGTCTACAAAAGGCAAATCTGTACAGACAGAAGGCAGATTAGTGGTTGTCTGGGACTAAGGGGTTGGAATGGAGAGTGACTGCAAAAGGGCATGAAGTACCTTCTGGGGTTATGGAAATGTTCTAAAACTGGACTCTGGTGGCACAACTCTGTAAATGTGCTGAACTGTATATTTAAAATGTGTGACGTCTACAGTATGTAAATTATACTGCAATGAAGCTGCTATTTTAAAAGGCTCTTTTTTTAAAAGATTTTATCTATTTATTTTTAGAGAGAGGGGAAGGGAGGGAGAAAGAGAGGGAGAGAAACATCAATGTGTGGTTGCCTCTCACATGCCCCCCACTGGGGACCTGGCCCGAAACCCAGGCATGTGCCCAGATTGGGAAATGAACTGGCAACCTTTTGGTTTGCAGGTCGGCGCTCAACCCACTGAGCTACACCAGCCAGGGCTGTCTTGGTATTTTTTAAAAAGGTGATTATAAATAGTTCATAGCAAAAAAACAAAAATCATTCTAGACTAGCACTCTCCAATATAATACCAGCCACGCAGGCTCTTTAAAATTCTCTAGTAATCACATTTAAAAAGTAAAACAGGTGTAATTAATTTCAACGTATTTTATTTAACTTAATATAGCCATAATATTGTCATTTCAATGTGTAATTGATACACAAAAGTATTAGTGAGGTATTTTATATTGTTTGTTTTGTACTAAGTCTTGAAATCCAACACGCGCTTTCGCTTCTGGCATTTCAGTTAGGACTAGCCACGCTTCAGGTGCTTGGTGGCCACATGTGGCTGGTGGCTACCAACCTGGGCAGTGCTATTCTAGACCACACACTGATTATTGCTATATCAAAATTTACATAGAAAAACAACAGGTAGAAACATAAAATGTGAAGGAAATAAATACCTATTTCCATTTTTTGAGAAGGGGGCATGTTTCTTTTATAATGAAAATAATACTTATACTATATATCTATAAAAAGAAATGGCCTTCTCTCACCAAAGAGGAAGGCGGGGCCAGGCTAAAGATAGCTCTGGGGGAGCTCCAACTGGCTAAACTGCAGCCTGCCAACACCAAAATATGAAAATCACAGATGTCTTGGATTGAGGGATACTGCCATGAGCAAGAGAAATGCTGTGGAAGCAAAGAGCACACGTTTAAAAGTCTGTGATAGAGTTTTTTTAAAAAGAGGTAAAGACTAAACAGCTACATACATATATGCATCTTAGCTGTCTGAACCCTTAGGGAGAACCCTCCTCTACTCTCATACTTCCCCCTGACACTGTAGGCCAGGTTTAAGGAAAGGCCAGACCCAATGTCTAACTGAGCAGAGAAGTGGAAGGGCCCTTGATCATCTCAACACCTCAACTTCCGGAATGCATAAATGGAATAAGGTGGCCATGGAAAAGGACACTCCACCTCTAAGTGGAACAGGGTTGCCCGAACTGTTGTAAAATGTTTCCTCTAATTCCCTCAATATTTCAACCCCTGGTTAAATGCCACTAAAATGCGTAATAAAAAATATTACTCAAAGAGTATACAGTACATCAAAGGAAGGTTAAGGCAAGAAAACATTCAGGTGAGAACCACTGACCCAGTCTAAAACCTTATTGTACAGATGTCTGGGGATCTCAAGGAGACATCAGTTCACGTGTACTCACTGCCGACCACAGCCCCTGCATACGACTAAGTGGCAGGGTAGGTAAGGGTGGGGGTGGTGGAAGGGAGTGGGGAGGAGTACAGAATAAGACTCAAAGCAGAGGTGGTGAATGTACTAATCCCCGTTCCCACAGGACTGCTGATCGGGCTATTTTAAGATCCACCCCAGAAAACTAGCTGATGCTAATCAATGCTGGAAATTCCCGGGAATATAAAGCATCTTACAGTTAAGCCAGGTTATACATTCACCAAAACGTTTTATTTTATAGGGTGAGAGAGGGCCACAGAGGAGTATAGCATAAGCCAGGACTTTGGGTTCAACTTTTTTTAAATGTTGAAAGATATTAGCACTTTTTTAAGGGTTCTTTTTTCCTCCCCCTGGCTTTACTGAGATACAACACATTGTGTACGTTTAAGGTATACAACCTATTGATTTGACAGACTTACATATTGTAAAATAATTACCACCAACTGTTGACCTGTTAAGTGAAAAGACCTACCCACTGCTCCCAGGTTACCGTATGAGGAGTCTGGCAGAGATTGCTAGTTATCCCCTGATATTCTCTCACCTTCTTTCATAACAACATGACCTCCGATTTGTAGCTGATACATAACCATCCAGAACAAAAGTGACATTTTCCAATCTTCCCTGCAGCTAAATGTGGCCATGTGAGTAAGTTGTGACTAATAGGAAATGACTGGAAATGATGTCTGCCCTTCAAAGTAAGGAGACCTGTCTTGCCCTGTCCTTCCGTCACGTCCCTCTTCCCCTGGCTGGAATGTAAATGCGGTAAGAAGCCGTTCCTAAGGTGTTGCCCTCAAACACACGACCCAGACGGCTCAACCATCATGCCGTATCTCTGACCGCTGTTATTTTGGGCCTCTGTTTGAGTTGTCAAACTGACAGCCCAGTTAAGATACAACGGGGATGAGAAAGTGGAGAGGGGTGGATTCCAGACAAGGACCACTACCACCACTACAAAGGATGTCACTAACATCATTCCTACCCCTTGTCCCTGTTTCCTGGGCACTCACCGGCACACCATGGGACATGAGGGTATTGGGATTCATGAGGGTGACAAGTTGGTGCAGGAGGTCAGGCTGGCTATCAAAGAGCTCAGGTGTCAACTTCTTCATCACCTCCTCCAAATGTTCTGCTGCAAGCGAGGGTACCCCATACCAAGTCTTTGGTTCACCCCTGTCCAAGTGGAAAGGGGACATATAGAGTGGTCACACCCGTGGTCCTGAGGGAGTCCACCCTGCTTTCCTGGCTCCCCAGGGTCCCACTCACCAGTGGAGGTAGTTGATGGAGTAACTCCAGTGATCCTCAATATGCCAGCAAAAGGCCGAGAACACCATGCCCACATAGAGCCAGGGCACCTTCATGCCAGAGATATCCGCGTTGATGTGGCACAGCACGGACTGCTCCAACACCGGCATCACGTTCAGGTTCCAGCCACTGGTAGCGTACTCCTGCAGAGCCAAGCATTTGCGGAAAGGGGATGAGGCTTTCGATAAGGAGCTGAGGTCTTCAGCCCAGGAAACCTTAACTTTGAGGTCACAGACCTTTTTGAAACAGCTAAGGATTCTTCTCCCCACAAAATTTCAATTCAACTCAATTTCAGGGAGGTTGGCAGATACCCGCCCACCAAACTACTTGCAAGTTAAAAGACCTTGCTATGACCCAGAATGCACCCTTCCCTTCAGGCAGGCCCAGGCTCTCTCTCTGTCCTGCACAATCAGTCCCTGAACCTCTTGTGAACAAGCCAGGCACCCTGCTACTAGGCATTTTACACACCTTCTCACTGCATTCGTGTAACAAATGTGGTAAGGTAGATACTAGCCCCATTCTACAGGCAAGCAAACAGCCAACCTCATGACTGGAGATGCCCTGCCGGTCTAGGCTGTGTTCTTTCCGCACTCATCATCTCACCTAAACCCCGCCGCAACCACAAACGGTAGGCATAATGATCTGTATCCAACAGAGCCACTGGGTCCTCCAGACACTCAACGACCTGCCTAGGTTTGCAGTGCTGACACATAACCCTGAATCATCCACTCACCTCCTCCTCAGGGGTTAGGTGCCGCTTACTGTCGCTCACAGGGAAACCGCTGCCAAATTCTTTGGAATGGATGTCAGCCCCATACTCGACCGTCACATCTTCCTCAATGCTATTCACCAGCCGCCAGAACTCCTTCTCCACAAGTTCTGTGGGCACCATCTGGGGAACAGGGGTAGCGAATGACTGTGGCCCATCATAGCCTAGCCCCACTGACCCAGGAGAGCTACGACCAGCAGACGCCAACACCTACGACCCTAGCCCTGACACTACCCCAGCCCTCCATCACCTACGTGCACGGGCATGTTGAAGTAATCGGCTTTAAAGGAGTCAGCCATCTCGCCAAAGCTCTGCAGAGTGTATTCCCGGGTAGCCTGCTCAAAGCCAAAGGCTTCGGGGGGGCGCTTACACTCCTGAAACCCAAAGGAGAACATGTCACCAAGGCAGAGGCAAAGAGGTGGAGAAGCCTCAATAGCAGAGCTGGAATATGGGTAGGAGCAGGGAGGGAAAATAGCCCTAGGTCTGCACTCAAGGGTCCTGAGGCAGGCCTCATTTAACAGCTCCACCTTTTCTTCTACCACTTCAGCTTAGTTAGGTTTTTTCATTTCCCACGTGCCTGCTCCCATGTGTTTGCTCTTCTCTTCCTTTAGGACTTTACTATCCAAACCATGGGCTCTGACTTAAATATACTATCCTATGCTCTTCTGCCGCCATTTTTGCTCTCGAGCTAAAATATGAGTTTATACAGGGTGCCTAGGAAAGCTCTTTTATGCCCACACTGGAACGACAGGCCTGGGAAATGGGCAGTGAATACTGTACTATCTGGAAGTAGGGGAAACAAAGGCACTAGCTTTTACGGTGCCAAACCCTACACTATTCCTGTTCTTTGGATTGCCTCAGAAGACTGGATGTGGGTTGACCTAACTTGGTACCTACATTCATGGTTTTAGAGGACAGTTGTTTATGTACCCCAGAGTCAGACACACACTTTTCTCGCGTCTGAAAATGTTAATTGGTCCACTGGCCCACAACTACTTACAGAGCCAAGCAGAGGTGACAGTCTTTGCTGCCTACGATACTGTTGCTACTCAAACGCCTCCCCGAAGGAATCTCCACCATCCCAAGCCCATTCGTTACGCACTGCCCTGCTCTCTTCCCTCATCTGTGTCTGTGTGTGCATGCGTGTGCACATGCACACCTGGTCTCTACAACCACCACTGCGTCCCTAAGGCTACAGAGACTCTCAACATCCGCTTCCCAGAAACCCAGAGAGAAATACAGATGCGCACTGAGAATCTGGATGAAGGTTGGGAGCTCATGGAACAGACCTGGCAGACCTTCCAGGTCTCTCAACCCTCACTGCTGCTTCAGCTGCTCTCCTTACGGCCCCTTTGCACTAGGAACATTCTCCCCATATACCCGTGCTTCCGCAGTCCCGCTGTTCCCCAGCCTAGAACTCCTGCCTACCTTTTCTAGTGAGATTCTGCATCACTGCAAAACAACTCAATTATCACAACAGAAGGAAAGCAAATAAATTTTATACCCATATGATGGACCCCCTATAAGAAAAACAAATCATACCCATGAATAAACTTCGAAATAAGAAAGATGATTATAAAACAAATGAAAATATATAGTAAGATCCCAAACTTGTTAAAGAGATATATATATATATATGTATGTATATATGCAACAACAAAAAGATGAGAAAATATACCAGACTATTAACAATGGTTGTCTCTAGGTGGTGAGATGATAGGTAATTTGTCTATTTTCCAAGCTTTCTAAAAAAAACAAAGAATAAAAAACTCGGAAATCAAAAGAACAATTTTTTCTTCTTATTCCTGTCCAAACCTCAACCCTGACACCTACCCTTAGTCATTTTCCTCTCCTCAGAACTTCTACACTTCCAAGCTTCAAACACATAATTTAGCACTTCAGTGCACAGAGTCTGTGTAATCGGGGCTCTCACCTCCCCAGGTGGTCTGGGAGCTCCCAGAGGACACGAGCAAAGGCTGAGTCTCCTCTTCCTCCTTTTCCCAAAGCTCTACCCAGACCAGCCCCATCCCAGGGGCCCAAATCATACAACTGCGGCTGAGCTAGGTAGCTGCTCTCAGTAACGCCAGATGAAGGAAGGCAAGGGCATAGGGTTATGAGGCAGACACGGACTGTGGTTAGGGAAGGCCTTACCGCCATGACACACTTTGGGCACCGCCAGACACCCTTGGGAATCTCAGGCAGAGGAGGCAGCAGGCAAAAGATATGGTAGTTGTCATCACAGCCATCACACAGCAGGAGTTTGTCATCTTCATCCCCTCGGGAGCACATCCGACATACATATGACTCGATCTGCCAGGGGAGGGAGGCAGTAGTTATCCATCAAGGCCCCGTGCAGCCCTCACACAGCGGACCCCTCTGGAAAGGACCCAGGTCCACAGAGCTTTCCGCTGGGAACCCGCAGTGCTTGCTAGCTGGATCACTCCCGGCCCTGGGTAGGCTGCTCATGCCAGCTTGGGAGTTTACCTGCATGCACGCACCGTCTCCCCAAATGAACTGGTAGAGTTGTGAAAGCAGAGTCTTTATCGCTCAATCTTGAATCTCCCATTTTTATTCGTTCGATAAACACTCACCGAACACTTATGTGTTCTACAGTGTAACAGACTCTGCAGGACAGTGATGAACATGACATGGTATCTGCCTTCTAAAGGCACAAGTACACCAGAGACGTGGGTTTCTAAAAATGAACGGGCAGTGTAGAAACTACCAACAGTGGCCCATAAAGGGTACTACGGGGCCCTAGAAAAGAAAGCACTCAAATCAGCTGGAAAGAAGGAGGGAGAGCGCTAAGGAAGGACTCCACCGAAAAAGTAGCACTTGAAACTGAAACCTGAAAGCAAACGCAATGGGGCAGAGTGCACGGGGAAGAAACCGCATGTGCGAAGGATGGGGAAGCAAAGAGCGTGGTGTGTCGAGGAAACAACGAACACACCTACGAGTAGTTCGGTGTGGCTACGGCAGAGGACTGAAGGGGGCAGTGCTGGGAATGAGGCTAGAGGTCAGCAGGGGCTGCGTCATGCATGGTAACGAGCAGCTTGGCCTTCATCCTGGAACAACAGAGAGGGAGTCTCCTTCTTTAGACCCTTGGTCTTCTCTGGACCCTGTCTGCACTTCACATTGGCAGTATTTGACCACCCTTTCTCGCTCTTTGTTCTGTGTGAGTTGGCCTGAGGGCAGGGCACACCAGGCCCACTTTTGCACTTAATGCAACCCGGTCCAGCGCCATGCTGGGGAAATGCTTGATGAAGGGGAAAGCAGCAAAGCATGAGGAAGTCAGGGCTGGGTCCTTACAAACTGGGCATTGCTGTGGTTCCTCCGCAGCCTCATGGTCATCTTGGTACAGGGCTCTGGGCTGTGACTCAGCTCCTCCTTGCTGTCCAGGAAGGTCTTGGGGGAGGTTGACTCCATCTTCATGTCCCCGCTTGACTCCTCCTTCACCACTACAGTGGGGGGGCACTCAGGCCCTTCCTTATCTGGGAGAGAGCAGCAGAGCGCGAAGATACGGGTCAACAATCAGGGCCCTGCCTCCTCTCCCCAGGTGAGGCCATCCTTCACGCTGCTCCAGCCTTGCAGGCCTCACCTTTCTTCCGCAGAGTCTTATCCTTGGCCATGAGGCCCAGGCCCATCATCTTGGGGCCTGCCCCATAGATCTGTAGCTTCTTCAGCTCTGGGTTCTTTTCAATGTCTTCCTCCGTGGGTTCCGGCTGGAAAAAAGAAAGAAATGAATCAAGACTGCTACCTTGGGCAGACTGCCCCCTCTTAAAAGGACAATAGCTGACAGTATGTATCACCTGAGCTTACGCCAGGGGCCGAAGCATGGATGGGCCAGGGGCAAGAATTCAGAGTTGCTTTTTAGATACTGGAGGTAAGTGAACTCCCTCCTCAGCCCTTTCTTAGAAATGACTCAAGACAATATCCCCATTTTCCCAACTCTAAAATTGAGAATATTAACTCCTACCTTAAAGTAACAAGGGGGTTTGGTGAGTATCCGGCACTACTGATAAATGGCAGTGACTAAATTACATGCTTTGGTGAGTCCAGGGACAGTGTCTGTCTGGTTCCCTGTTGTACTCCCAGTGCCTAGAAGAATGCCTGGCACGTAAGCTTCTGCCTGAAGCTTGGATACAGATGTAAAGAGAAAGAAGAGTTCTGCCGCTAGGAGCAGAGCGAGTTGGAAAAGAATAAGGCAGGCAAGAAGGGAACATGTACAAAAGATACTGTATGGACAGATCAAGACCCAGCTCAGCAGCTCAGCGGAGAGTGGAGGGAAGAACAAGAGTGAACTCAGAGAGAGGCCCACTACTGTTCAGAACTAGAGAACTGGGAGAAGGGAGAGTAGCGCAGGTAACAGAGCCTTGGCCAGAGGGAGGGAACGCACTCTCTCTACCCTACAGCCCTAAGTCAGGAGGAGGGAAGCACTCACATCAGGCTGCAGTCTCTTGGCCCGCCGGCCATAGCTGTTGAACTTGGAAGGCTGCACAGACTGTCGAAGGGGGATGCTGTGGGGTTTGTACTCCTTGTCCTTCTCCTCATTATCAAATGGACGTGTGTTGCACTGCTGAGGACAAATAAGGGGTAGAGGTCAGGGCATGGGGTCCCAGCCCCCGACAGCAAGGACTTCAATCTCCCCTCACCCAGTGGCAACCAAAGCTGTGGTCGCGCCTCCCTGACCTACACCAATAGGTCCTGCTCAACTGGTTTGTACCGCTGACAGCAGCGTACACTTTGGGAATTCTTCTCATTCCTTTGTTTATACCATTCCTCCTTTCAACCTTCCCCCCCTACAAAGATCTCCCCAACTAAATCAGATTCCATCTCTTCCCAGACCTCTCTAGCCCCAAAGGCCTCTCCCTCCTCTGAATTCTTCTACCAGTTAAAAAAACTTGTCACATAACAGATGGTCAGCTGGCCATGCTAGTAACTCCAGGATCTGTGACCCTGGGCAGTGTGGGAAGAGAATGAGCACTGCTAGAAAACAGTGGCATCTAGCTTGCAGGCCTCCAGTCCACTGAACCAGATTCATCAAGAGCAAGTGTGAAAATCTGTGTCTGGGAGAGGAAGCCTCCTTCCACCCCGGCCTGGCATCCTTACCACCAGGTTGGCTCCAGACTGGTACATCTCATAGGGGTAAACGATGCGTTCATAGTGGGAGCGTAGCAGGGAGCCAATGTTTTTGCCTGGTGGGTAGTTGAGGCGCTGGGCCACCCGGGCCCACCGACGGTCCTTGCAGATGGCTTCATAGCCACCTTCCTCCACCACGATCTGCAAGGACAAGCAGGAAGGGACGTGGATGTGCTGTGTGTATGTACATGAGGGAGTAGGCCTAAAGAGAGCACGACGAGGATAACTCCAGCCCCTCACTGCACTGGGGGTTACCCCTCCTCCTACCACCAGCACGAAGGCGCAAACTGCAGCAAGAGACACCCAGAACTTCTGATGACGGCTTGTGTGCTACCAGGCTGTGCCCCTTCCACTGCAGCCTAGGGAGCCAGTGTCCAAGCCAAGGGAACCTCCAGAACACCGAGGATATTAAGGCATGGGGTCAGAAGGAGTTTGAGAAAAACCTGTTCTTACTTTGCTGAGGCTGTAGAGGTCCAAGATCCGCCGTTCGACGTTGGGAATCTTTAAGGAGGAGCCCTGGATTTCCCAGAATTTGGCAATCTGGTCCAAGTAGTTCAGTTTCACTCTCGTCTGGGCCTGGAAAAGAAACGGTTCAAAGAGGCTGACCCTTCCACTTGGCTCCGGTCTTCTGGCCTAATCTTAGGGGAGGAGGAAGGGTACAGAGCATACCACTACCCAGGGCCTCTCCCAATGAACCGATCTCAAACTCTAGGCAGTGGTTAGGCCCCCTCGCCCTGATCTCTGCCACCTTCTAGTCAATAGGATGAGCCCAAGGTCCCAAAATAGAGAGGGTCGGGTCACAGCAGTCAAAGCTTTACTTGTACTCTTTCTCAATCTCCCTGACGGGGCTGGATGAGTATCATCATCTCTTTTACAGAGAACCTCTGTTTCCTCAAGTCACACAGCAGGTACCAAGAGACCTGAAGCTCAGTATGATATAATGATAGTTACATAATACTATGAAATACAATGTGATAAGTACTGCTATATCAGCAATCACATTACAATGTATAAATATGCTATATGTACATAAACTTACACAATGTTACATGTCAAAGTCGTTCAATTAAAAAAGAGAGACGAGCTCAATGTCAAATAACAAGCTTCAGCTTTTCGTCTGCTGCTAATTTGCTGAACAGCCTTGAGCATATCAGTTTTACTCTCTGGATTCTCATTTTCTAATTATAAAAGGGAAATAAAATAAGTGCCCAGTTTACCTCCCCGAGAAGGGTAGACTTATAAGAGGGACAACGAAGGCCCTATAGAAACTCCAGAACTTCATCTAAGCTCCACAAATGTTTCAGAGAATGAAGGCTCCAAAAGACCTCATTCATCTCTTTTTAGGCTCCACAAAACTTGTTCCATGGCAGCTGAAGGGTGAAAGTGCATGACAGAATGGCCTAAAGAACTGAGAGACAGTGCACTAAAGCAGCGCTGGCACCTGGCCAACCCAGGGCCAAATGGGGCCAAAGGTTCTAGGAATAAAGCATGTATAATACTTCCCTGAAATCTCAGTAGCCCAAGTCTATGACCACCTCACCCTGGTCAGAGGGCATGATTCTAGGGAGACCTAGGTAAGTCACTACCATTTACTATCTTGCTCTGACCCTATCAGGGGAAGCAGGGACAGGCCTGTTTCCTAGATGAGGAACACTAAAATCTATTTGTGGAAAGAAACAACCTATGGCTCCTTAGATGTCAGCACCCCTAAGGGTCTGGGAACTCTACTCCCTCCATCTCAGCCCCTTCGATTTGCAACCCTGGCCTCATCCCTGCTCCTCCCCCTCATTAGCACTATCTTTCTAGAAAACCTGTCCCTGTCCCATATTAGGTGACACCTTGCCCTAGTTGTACCCTACAGATCTGGTCAGATCCATTTCTCTAAGAAACCTGTACTCCTTACAGGAGATGATTTTTGTCCCAATCCAAACAGCACCTAAACTGACCCTAGAACAGCAGTTCTCAATGAGAGACAATTTTGCCCCAGGGACATACAGCAATGCCTGGAGATAATTTTTGTTGCCATAAGTAGGAAAGGGTACTACTGGTGTCAATGGGTAGGCACCAGGGATGCTGATAAACATCTTGCAATGCACAGGACAGCCCTCCATGACAAAATATTATCTGGGCCAAAATGTCAACAATGCCAAGGTGGAGGCACCACGGTCTAGGAGACAAGTAAGCTTTTAGGTCGTGGGTATTGAGTCTAATATCCCCCCAGGACATTTGGTGAGGCTTGTGGGCACATAATAATGAGGGAGAGGGGTGGTAGCATATTTCTAACCTATATGTTCCATAGGAAACTCCAGGATGTTACCTGGAACTGGCTTCAGAGCATCCATTCTCAGTAACACCAGGACAATATAAAGCCCTTGGTGGAAAACCTCAGCTACCCACGTGAAGGACCTGGACTTCATGCACAGAACAAAAAGGAGAGGGAAAAGTCTACCTGCCTGACCCTCTGCCCAAATTTGGAACCATATTCCAGCCTCCACACAGACAAGTTTTGTACTGTTCCCACCCATTCACCTCATCAAGCACCACGGAAAGGAGATAGGAAGCATAGCACTGTGTGGATGAACTGCATAATGAGGCCACATTCAGCTGGCCGAGCACGACAGGGTCTCAGCCAGCCCCAGACTTTCGTTTTGTTGGGCCAGCTAGGGTAGATTAGTTGATGGGGGATCTTCAGAAGTAGCAAACCTTCATGAAAAAGGGATACCCCCAGCCTTTCAGCTACCGGATCAGAAATGCTAAATGCCCATGTTCTTGGTTATATTCCGAGCCCTGAAGTTTCCTCCGTGCCCTCCATGCAGCTTTGCAGAAGAGAGAATAAAGGCCTAGTGAGTCAAGTACCTTAGCTAGAGAAGGTACGAGGGAAGAGGGGTCAGAGCTCAGGTATCCATCCTCCCGGCCCCACCACCAACTATCACTCTTCTCACCTCTAGTTCATTCAGCCTCTGGATTCGGGGAGTAAATCTGAAGTTGTCCACTTCCACAGCAAAGGGAGGCTGCCAGTCCTGAGGGGGTACAAAGAAGAAAGGGAGTTGGGTTACTCCAGCATAGTGCAAGACCAGAGGACACCCAAAACAGCTCAACACCCTCTTCACACCTTCCCGGACCTTTAGCCACCCCAGACCTTTTAACCTGGCACACACCCAACCCACTACGCCACACACAGAACTCACAACAGGGCCTTAGCAGCCCCTCAAGTCCACACCCAGTGCCCCATGGACAGGCCCTGGGAAGCATCTCCTAAGTCCCTCCCAACAGTACGGTATGCTAGGATTTCAAGAAACAGAGATGGGGCCCAAAATATTTGACCCCAAACTTTCCCTACAGCCACATTAACCCTTCGCCCTGAGGCAAGTGCTGTAGGGCATGGTCTGAAAGTACTGGACAGCGCACAGGGTGGGGGTCAGAAGACCTAGGCTCACATTCTAGCTCCACTACTTACTGGCTATAGGATTTTGTCTTTCTGCACCTGTTTTCGCACCTATAAGGCAGGAATATGAACTCTGCCCTGGCTTCATCACAAGACCGATATGGAAAATTAAACTGGTTTTTAAAATTAAAATGTCATTCAAAGGTGCCATCATTAAGACTTGACTTCTAGCCCTGGCCAGTGTGGCTCAGTTAGAACATCCTCCTTTACACTGAAAGGTCACAGGATCGATTCTCAGGCAGGGGATATACCTAGGTTGCAGGTTCGGTCCCCGGTCAGGGCATATACAGGAGGCACCTGATTGATGTTTCTCACATTGACATTTCTTTCTCTCTCTCTCCCTTCACCCCCCCTTCCTCTAAAATCAATAAATGTACCCTCAGGTAAAGATGGAAAAAAAAAAAAAAGACATCTAAGGCTGACCCCACCATGTCACATGGGGCCCATACACATTCAGGGTAGAATAGCTCTGATTCTGGCAGGATTTAAAGGTTTGGGCCTTCATGTCTGTTCTCTCAGTTCAAAGGGCCCGGGGCACACCCTGCAAGGAACAGGAAACAAGAATCTGCATCGCTGACCTAGCAGGCTCCTTGGGCCCTCTCTCAAACACCTGCCTAGCACAGGGAGAGGCTGGGGAGAAAGCCCCAGGGGTGAGCAGGAGGTATAAGTGCAGGGATGTCCAACTATGGTAGCTGAGAATGGGAGGTTTTGGGGAGGAGAAAGGAAGTCAGAGAAAGGTAATAAAAGTGAGGAAGGCTCTGTCCTGCCAAGTTGGAGCTTGCTGTGTCCTGCGCAAAGAATGGCTGTGGAGAACCCGCTCCCCAATGCCCTCCCATGCAGTCCTCCCCTCCCCAAAGCCCTGGGTCCTGCTGTGGTGGTGAAAAGAATCTACAGCAGCCTAGATCAATGCCCTCATTTTACAAATGGGAAAGAAATGTGATTTCTCCAAAATCACATGCTGAGTTAGCAGGAGACCCAAGACTAGAACCCATGTCTTCTGACTTCTAGTTCAAGGCTTTTGCACTCCACCAGGCTACCAGTGTTCACGCACACATGCACACATGTGGAAAGGGGAGGGGTCAGTAAAAGAAAAGGATGTTGGTCTCTCCTGCATGCACATTTTTGGAAAAGGGGCCAGAGCACTCACACTTGTATCCACACACACTTCCTCCACACCCCGAGCAGGTAGAAATAAATACCTGGGGCTCAGCGAAACAGGGGCAAAAAAACAAAAAAGACTAAAACGTTATGCCTGAAGCCCAGACAAACTCCCTATGCCCTCTTGCCTCTCATTAGTAGGGCATTTTCCTCAGCGCAGGTAACCCAGGTAGAAAGGTGCTCAGACCCCAACCTCCAGGCACCCTTTCCTGCTGAATCAAGTTCTAGATAAGAATAAGCACAACATCGAGCAAACTGACAGGAAATAGCAGAACCAAAATCCTAGAGCAGGAGCTGTGGGTGCAACAGATAGCTGGGGGAGGTCCAGCAAACCGCCTTGCCTGGCTCTTCCTGGGACCTATGAGCTTCCTCATGCTACCACCGAGCTCCTGTATGCCAAACCCTCAGGAGGTCAGTGTTATCAGGAGGGTGCTAAAAAGGTTGGCTACCTGAGGCAAAAAGCAAGGCCCTTTCAAGCTCCCTGGGTCTACTGTAGGGTACCACCGCTCACCTCCAACCTATCTTCCCCAGGAGTAGTAGTTTCCTGTCTAGCAATTCAGAACCCAAATCATCCTTCCTTGGGCCAACTTCTATTTCCAAGTACCCACCCGCACACAGGTTCCCACCCTGGGCCAAGCACCACTTGGGTGAGTGCTTCAAATTCCAGCCAGAAGGCTTGGCTGCCAAGACAGCCTAGGAGCAGCCCCACAGGAGGGAAAACCAGAATGAAACCAGAGAGCCACATCTCCTGAACTGGAAGAAGCGCACTGCTGAGGTAGAGAAGAGAAGCGTAACAAGGGGCAGCCCCCCACACACACACTAGGGACATGTCACTTTCCCCCTTCCTGGCGCCCCTCCCCCAAGGAAGAATAACAACACTTGCACAAGGCCAGGCCGCCCGGATAAATCCAGGACAGAAAAATGAACATTCACTCCTAAACGACATCCCGTGTCAGATGCTGCCTCCGTTGAGGCTGCCCAGGACTCCCGCTTCTCCTTTCTGCTAGCCTTCCTGACCTTTCCCTACCCACTGCCACTCCCTCACCACGGACAAGGATACCTCAGAGATCTGTGGCCAAGCTCCAACAAGGAAGAAATTAGCTTACCCAACACCTCCCAGAGGATCCATTTGAAACCAGCCTAGATCTGTGGCAGAGCACCAGAAAGCACCAAGTTGAATAAGAAGGCCTGTGGTGCCCTCCTCAGGTGGCAGTGAGGCTTCCCAACCCGTTTCAGCCAGCAATACCTACTCGAAAACACCCTATTCCATACAAACTCGATTTCTGCCCTTAGAATTCCGAGTGGTGAGTGAACACACATACCATCATTTCTCCTCCATGCCGGCCTATCCTAGCCCTTGGGGGACTTCTCCTGGCCTGAAGCCAGGCCTATGGGGCAAAGATATGCCCTTTGTTGTTGACCTCTGGGAATCAATTGTTCTAAAGAAGGCAGACTTCCACAGTTCCATTCTGTTTCGGAGAGTGCAAGAATACCCTATCCTCTGGGACCTCCTGCATCCTGGGATAGGGCAGAGTAGAAGTCCTCTGAGGACCCATATACCCTATCCCACAAGCCAAGTGATCCAAGCCTCTCCACAGAAGTCAAGTCTGGGGAGGGGTGATGTGCAGGAAAGGCACAGATACTGCCTTCAACTAGGAAAAGAACGGGATGGGGGGGGGGCAGGGGCACTTGGGCAGAGGAGGGCAAGGGGGAATAATCGGGACAACTGTAATAGAATAACAATAACAATTTTAAAAAAAGAAAAGAAGGGCACAATTCCCTGAACCCATCTCAGGGGAGCCAGATAGAGCATTCCCTGTACGACTGTTTTCCTATCTGATCTACTGGGCTAGGATATTATCGTAGATGGATTGGCCTGGCAGGGTGTGAGTAAATGAGTCAACTCACATAGGAGCAAACCAATGACTACATCAAACACCTTCACAGTCACAATAATTGCCACTGATCTGGTGCCTATTACACATAGGCGCTACCTAGTTTAATCGAATTTTTGAAATAACTACTCAGGGGACTCATTTCACAGGCTTGGAGAGATTACGTTACTTGTCCAAGGTCACACAACTGGGAAACTGCAAAGTGGGGTTTTGAACTCAGGTCTGTCTCCCTTGAGAGCTGTGATCGCCCACTACAACACACCGCTTGTCTTAAGAGAAGTGATGACAGTACAGGGGAGAAAGGCCTTATTTAGTTCAGCCTTGACCTGGGTGGTCCGGGGTAACTAAGCGTGCCCCTATCTGTGAACTCTCCCTGGCCCACTAGGCATCTCTGCCTGGGTCCTTACCAGGGATGATTCTCAAAGGCGAGGTGGGAGTGGGGGTGGGTTTCTGAGCCCAGGTCACTTGGGGGCCTCACATCACGAGGACCCCTGGCCCCAGCATCCTTTCTCCCACCCGCGTCGCACCCACAACGGCCCCAGGCACCCCATTTCCCCACATCTCGAGGTGCCCTGCGCCCGAGACTCCCCCACCGGCTACCCTAGTTTCTCATTCCCGGCCTCGCCGCCCGGCCTTACCGCGGGTGGGCGGATCTTGCAAATGCCGGACTTCTCGGCGATGGGCCTGATTTTCGCGATGTAGCCAAGAGGGTCTCGGAACTCGGCCCAGCTAGGTTCGAACACCGGGCACTCCGGCGGCGGTAGGAAGTCGTCGGACCCCGGCTCCATGGTGGACCCTAGGACTAGAGGGCTCGGACAGCCCTTAAGGACTCATGGCGGATACCGCCGTATGAAACCGAGGTACGGCTCGGAAACTAGGCCCTAAGCGGGGCGGCCGCCGCCCGCGGAGGGCTAAGGGGGCGTGTTAAGTGCCGCGCTCTGAAAGGCTCAGGCTGACGCTACTGCTGCAGCCTCTTAATCCTGCTCCGTTCCTTCCAAACTCTGCCGCTGCCTCCCAACTCCTGCAGCCTTCACTACTACAGTTACCTCCCAACCGCCGCGGCCTTCATCGCCGCCGCCGCCGCCATCTTGGTTTGTCAGCGTCCTCCCCCTCCCCACACCACAACAAACCGGATCCCTCCGCGGGTTGTTCCTCCGAGCCCCGTGTATCTTGGGTGAGGCCAAGCCCTAGGAAGCTTTCACCCCGTGATGTCCGAGCAGAATTGGCATGCGTGGGTGCCCTGATTTGGAGCTGGAACTCAAAAGTACTTCCCAGACAGAGATCAAATAGTTCTCTTTAGCGGCGGAGTAACAAAATTGTAATTAGCCTGCCGGATCCTTTTTCCGGATGGACCAGCGGTGCACGTTTAAAGGCCAGTGGTGCGCATGCGCGTTATGAAGACAGACCGGAAGAGAAGCAGGGGTTGGTGGGCGTTAGGCGAAACTGACACCCCTCCCTCCCCTGATGACCTCAGCCCTGGCTGGAGCCCCGCCCCAACATTCTCTGCTCTAGGGTCTTTTCGTAGTGGGCAATTGCGAGCCAACCCTTCTGCTCTGGAGCTTTGAAAGAAGGAAGGCAAGCCGCTGCTCACTCCCCGGGGATTATGGGTTTTTAGAATTCTGGGATCCAATGAAAGGAAGAAAGTATTTATTTCGTCCAAGGTTATGTATAGAGGCCTCTCAAAGATGGGGCTTCCATTCTTACCCCCAAAGAGTCATTGTGAATCAGCATTTTAATAAACACTTTCAACTGTTCTGTATGCACATTTGTGGCATGTACTCCTACAAAATAAGCCTGAGTGTATGTATTTTTAAAACTAGTGGATGTTTAGTAAAAGCTTATTTATCTGTTGCTTCTCAGTCCCTGCCATATGAAACACTGTTTGCGCACCTGTGAGCCTATAGTGGACTTATCAAACATCTGTGTGTTTTGGGTTATATTTATTGTGTATAGCCCGTCATATGCTTTTGAGTACCTACCATATGTACATCTACTCCTATTCTGTACATATTCACTGAGTATAGGTTTATCGCAACTACCTCAAGTATCAAACCAGTACTTTGCCCATACATTAGGCATCTACTGCATTTGAGGATCATCTTTGTTATTCAATAGTTGTGGGTCTACTGCACACAGTTTGAATACCTACTGTGCACATATTACAATACTTGTATACATGCTGATTAAATGCTTATTTTGTGTTCACCTATCAGATTGTATTCCTTAAGGCAGGGACAACGTGGCTTTATACATCCTTAATACTTGGCATGGTAAACAGTAAATTAATGTTGAGTAAATAAAAGAAAAATGAATGTGTATTTTTGAGCAGCCTTAGTATACATTGGCTGAAAAGGATATAAACTCTTTGCAAACATTTTCTGCGTATACCGTATGAAGCATCTGCTATATGCTTGAATATGTTTGAAAGGGATATGGAGTGTTATTCCTTCATTCAGTTAATTGCTCCTAATCACACACTGTGTCCCCAGTTCAGTACATCATTTTGCCTGCTTCAGGACTGAGCTATGGACACCTGTCTGCGGGAGTAGGGCACACTGGTAGGAGCTTACACTCTAGAGTCAGAGAGGTCCAACTTCTGGTTCTACCAGCTCGCTGCAGTTTTCTAATTATATGACCTTGGACAAGTCCTAACCTCTGAAACAAGTGGGGATTATAATACCTACCTTGCAGGGCTGCTGTATGGTATCTGGCACATAGAAGGACCTTGGTCATTTTTATTTCTGAGAGTCAACAACCAATATATCAAGTCTCATTGAGAATCTCTTTTGTTCTAGGCATTCTGCCTTATGATTTTGTATTTTTATCACCTGAATCCTTATATTACTTTAAATGTTTGGAATTTTTATCCTTACTTCATTTGTGAAGAAACTTGTCCCAAGTAATAGAAATAGTAAGTGACATCTTTCTAGTTTTTTAAGTGTCAGGAGAAACCTCAGTGCCTTTCCACCAGGAACACAGGTGAATGAACCGATTGAACAACTGTCTGGATGGGAAACAGAAAGCTAGGTGAGGTGATGCTAATAACAGCAAAATCACTAGCCTCTCATATGTGTAAGAATCGGACAGTCCACACAGCTCTTTCATACCAATTATCTTCCTTAATCTTTGCAACAGTCTTGGGAAAGATGTAGGTTAATTTACCCGTTTTTGAGGTGAGGAACCATGTTCCAGAAAAATTGAACAATTTGCCTACTGTTATACAGGAAGTTGCTGACTCTTGGTCAAATGCTCTTCCTTGTCATTTGCTCTCGTTGGGAATACAATTGGGCAGGAGAATGAAGAAGGTGGGAGAATATGCCAAAACCTAGGCTGAGGGAAGTTCGGCATTTCCATCTGGAGGCAGCTCAGTGAAGGACAAAGCGCATGCATGAATCAGGAGTTGGGGGACCAGGTTTGATCCGATTCATTCATTTACAAAATGAATATTTATTAAATCCATACTATGCACCAGGCATTTTTCTGGGCCCTGGGAATATAATGGTGACCAGGACAGTCATGGTTCCTGCTTTCCTGAAGCCGATATTCATCTACTGGGATCTGCCAACTACCTCACTTCACTTCCCTGAGCCTTGATTTTCTTGTTTATCCAATGAGGCACTATAATCTCTTCCTCAGAGGGTAGTTATGAAGATTACAGACAATGATGACTGACATTCAATAAAAAGCCAGGTGCTATGAAATAGGTATTGTTATCCATGTTTTACAGATGAGGAGACTGAAGCTCTGGGAAGTATTAACTCACTCAAGTCACAGGGCTAGTAAGAAGAGGCAGAATTCAAACCCATCTGTCTGACAGCCATACAATTCTGCCCATAAAAGTCTCAGATGGTGCTCCTTCCCTAACACACAGTAAGGTGCCCGGGAAATGAACTCCTTTTCCAAGCCTTAGGTCTTGCCCTAGTCTGGGCACTGCAGGGTTAAGAACTGGGAAGCACCAGGGAGCTCACCTCGGACAAGGGGCTGGCAAGCCCCAGGGGAAAGAGGGTCTGGCCTGGAGCTGGTGCAGAGCTGTCATTGGAAGGCTTGGCGGGCTCTTGACTACACTCACCCCATCCATGTTTCTTGGGAGGAACTGGATGAGTATGACTTTGTGCCTCACTTTTTTTGATCTGTAAAATAGGGTCCCTTCCAGTTCTGAAGTAGGTGTGAGCTGTGAGTTCTGACTTGTAAAGGGTGCTGGAATCCATCCCCTCCTGGCATGCCATTTTCTAATCTTCCACCCCTGGGAGCACCACTTAGTGTTTGTAGCCTGTATTGAAAGAGGTTCCTCAAGGTGTCAAGGTATCTGTGTGAACTCAGGAACCATGTAATGGAGAGAGATAGAGAAATATAGATGTATATTATGTGGTTAATATAAATAACAATAAAATATGTTCAAAATAATAACAATTCTAAATGAATTATAATAGTAATGGATTATAACTCATTGAAAAAAATAAAAATCCCTATCTGCACATTGATATAAATGATGGAAAAGGGAAAGCTCTTTCTTAAAGGAAGAATGGGGTTAGAAAATCATCTATAAATGCTAAAACATTTTTCAAATAAACAAGCAAACTCTTAAAGTAGCTATAACACTTAGTGCTATAGCGAACCAGTCTTGGTTCCTGAGTACCATTCTCAATCCAAAAGAACCAGGAGTTCTTGGAAAAACTGGTCGATGCCAGACCTGGGGCGGAGAAAGTATGAGATAGACCTGGAGCGTCTTGTGGTGCCTGAAAACAAGGGTTCAAAGAAAGATGGGGACCTGACAAAAGGGCACAGGCACCAGCTTGGAGCGCCTCTGGATGGCCAAATATCAGGCATCTGAACATCCAAATAAAGAATGACATTACTGGATTATATATAACCCACTGAATAAAATAGGCAACCATGAGTCCATGAGGATATACATAAAAACATAAATGTAGGGGAGGGGAGAACGCTCCCTTAGAGTGGAAAGCCAACTAATAAAAGTCAACAAGGAATGATGGCATTTGAAAATCACTATTTGGCTGCCCGGAGAATCATCAGTGAATACCAAAACTGGTGGGTGAACATTTCAGGAGTAATAGAATATTGACATTGTTTCAGTGCATCTCTCCATAAGATACTCATTCATTACAAAGGGCAAGATAATGGCTTTACAGTGGAAACACCATGTGGCCCAATGTATCACCTGGTCTTCCTTTTGCTCCTACTGAAGTCCAGGTGAGAAAACCTGTGGCAGCAGCGGAATGAGGATGCGTGCCCTGCCTGCCTTCGTGCCATCATCCCGGGCTGCCCTCTCCTGTTCCTTTCTTATTGGTCCATGAACACATTGCGGACTCCCACACCGTCATGCCTTTTCATACGTGGTTCCCTCTGACAAATGCCCTTCTTTACCAGGTCAATTCCTACTCAACCTTGAAGACTCAGTGAAAGGGGCAGTTTCAGAAACACTTCCCTGACCCACCCCACCCCACCCCACCCCAAGTTGGGTTTTCCTCTTCTGTGCACTCCCATCACCCCGTGCTTCCTTCCAGGCCCGTACTTACTATACTGTATTGGCATAGTCCCACCAGCCTGTCCAGCTCCTCAACATCTCCACCCATGCTGTCTAATACGGCAGCCACTACCCACATGTGGCGACTTAAATATAACTGTAAAAACTTGGTACCTCAGTGGTGCTAGCCACATTTCAAGTAGCCACATGTGGCTAGGGGTTGTCGTATTGGACGGCACAGTTACAGGACACTTCCACCATCATAGAAAGGCCATTGGACAGTACTGGCCTGGGACGAAGGTAAGAATCTCAGGCTCTTTGAGATTCCAGGGCCTTTGTACTTTGTTATGTGTTGCGCCTCCCCATCCACATTCCTAAAGAGACTGGGAGTAGAACCTTTGATGTGAGAACAGCCGATGGGCTTCTTGACTTCAGGCCCTCAAGGGTCAAGACAACGTTAAAGAGGTGAGGAGCTGAACTATGCCTCCACAGTCTGATCAGTGAGCCTCCCGGGGAGAGCGGGGAGATGGGGCAGCAACAGCCCAGTGCTGGGACTGCAATGAGGAGGGGAGGGGAGGAGAACATCAGAAAGAGCTGAAGGAAGCCTGAGGATGTTCCAAAGGGGCCCCAAAGCTTGGTGCACACGAGCATCAATCAATAAATCAACCAAACGTAACTTACTCTAAGATTTAGCTTAAAAGAACTATTCAGTCATTCATTCAAATCAGCCACGTTTTAGTGTCATCTGTGCTGTGCCAAGCACTGTGCTGGGCAATGCTCTGGACAGAGATGATTTCAGACCAGTGTCACTCTTGAGCCATTTTATATAGCCCAGTGGGGGAGACAGATAATGATGTGAGGGACCTCAGAAAATGTGACCAAGGGCACATTCTGCGAGGGATGGATTCTTTTAAGCCCATCTCATAAGAGTGAGAAAACCTTCATCGGGGATATTGAGGAGAGCACATCTGGCAGGGGGCCAGCACAGGTAGAATACGGTTGACCCTCGAACAACGCGGGGGAGAGGGGTCAGGGTGCTGACCTACTGTAGATCAGAAATCTGCATGTAAATGGACCCGTGCAGTTCAAACCCATGTTGTTCCAGGGTCAGCTGTACCGAGTTGAGAAGTTACACGCAGGCCTTTTCAGGGAACTAGTGGATGTCCAAAATGGGGGCGAGGAGTGAGAGGACTACGGAGATCGGCTGGGGCCACATGGTGGAGAACCTCCAATGTCAACGCAATGAGTTTACACTTCTTTCTGTAGGTGGCTGGAAACAGCTCGCTGTGGCTCTGGCAGGAGGTAGGCCTTTCACGTGCATCTATTAGCAATTGCCCTGCGAGATGATGATCCCAACTATACAGGTGAAAGATCAAGTTCTAAGGGGCTAGAGGCCTTGCTAAAGGCAACACAGTCAAGTGTGTAACTGAGCCAGGATTCGAGTGCTAAAACTGAACTTTGGGAAAACAAAACCAGCATGAAACTGAAGGTGGGAGAAGAGGGGCACGACCCAAGGCAGTGCAGCGTGGTCTACCAGGGAAGAAACAAAAGAGTGCTGATTGGACTTAATTCCTGACTCTCCGGGTCTAAGCTCTTTAAACGCTTCGGTCTGGTCCTCGAGGAGGCATGAAATGCTCAGATGGCCCCAGCTGCTGCTTTTGCTTAAATGTGCACATGAAGAAGAAAACAGGCACTGGTCGAAGATGCTCTAGACGGGGGTCAGCCAAACCACGCCCTCTTAGAGGCCATTCCAGACTCTAAAAAGGTACCAACATTTTTACTGATTGCTGCTTCCAGGGACCCTGCTGGCCGTAACCAAGGGCCATTGCTTTGCCCTATTCCTCCTGGGCTCTGTCAAGGACCAGGACACAATCGGCAGTGCTGGAAACATGTCCATTTCGTAGGGAGGCTGTTTGGGGGACAGAAGGAAAGAAGTCAGGAACCCCCATCTTGACTTGCTTTGTGGCCTTGGGAAAAATTCTTCACTTGTCTGGGCCTGTCCCCTCCTCTGTAAACGGAAGGGAGTCCAGCGATTTCTTATCTAACATTCCAAGCATATACGCGGAGCTCTCAGAATGTATCCAGCCCTTGGCTTCCGGGCCCAGGTCACCATCCCCCTCAAGGGCAGAAATGTGGCCAGCTGCGGGGAGGGGAGAGGACTCCAACGCCAAGCCAAGCCAGCCACAGGAAGGGTAAATACCGATGCCGCAAGAGTAGAAGGAAGTATTCAGCCTGTGAACGGAAGAGAAGGGAACTAACTTGCTGAGTACCTACTCCACGCTGACTGCTTGGCATTTGTGACCTCTGTGTGGCGATGGCTCATCAGCCCAAGTTTTAAACTGAGACACCCACTCAGAGAGGGTAGCTTTCCCAAGTGCACATACGTAGCAAGGAAAAACCCCAGCATTTGAACCGGATCAACTCCGCAGCTCAGAGCCTCGTTACTTTCTCATGCAGACCTTTAGTAAAATGAGGCAAACCTGCCTCCCCCTTACCTCCCACTCAGTCAGAGCATCTCACCCACCCAGTTGCCTGAGCGTCTCCCAATAGTGCCTCACCTCCCAGGGCTAAGGCCTCTCTCTCCAAGGGCTCCACCATGGGGGAGGGGGCATAAGGAGGAGGCAGAGGCAGGAGGTGAGCACAAGGTCTTTTATGAGGCATCAAATATACATTCTTATATACAAGGAGGAAAAAAGACAATGCCTGAACCCCAGCTCCTCTCCACACGGCCCCTCCCACTGCCGCCCTCCCCTGTCCCCAGGCCCCACAGTGCCTGGCCCTTCATACAGCCAGGGTCTGTCTGTCTCTACTGCAGTCCATGGTGGAGAGGGGAGAGGGAGGCAGGAGCTGAGAAAGGAGCTGGAGATGCAGGTCCAGAAGAGGAGCTGGGGCTTGTAAAAAATATATTTATAATAAATAAACAGGGGTGTAAAGGGGCTGGAGAGGCAGCGGAGATTTTGATGGACAGAAAGACTCGGGCATCCTGGCTCCCAGTCCCCACTCTGATGGCTTCAATCTCTGCCTCAGGAAGGACCACCTTGGGCTCACAGTGGCCCTCTGGAAGCCTCTCTCCCCAGGGCTGATGATGGGTGCCCTGCCCCAGCGAGGTGTGTGTGGGCGATGTCTGTAAAGTGCATTGTCTTCCGTTGTAGGAGGGGTAGGTGTAAGGGAATGGGGGGGGCATGCAATATGGGTGAGGGAGGGTAGTGCCCTCCTCATCCCAGACCTGAGCCCCCCCCCCCAAATCTGTCTGGACTTTGATCAGGATAAGAACGTTGCAAAGAGAGGCAAGGTCCTGAAGCTGAAGAAGCCAGGGCTGGGGCATAGACTGGCTCTGGAGAGGAAGCACTGCCCCATCTGGGGATAAGCATAAGTGGGGGCCCACCCACCTAGTGCGTGGACAGTTCATGTCCTCCGGCAGGCGGAGAGACAAATGGAAGGGTGTAGTCAGGCCCTGAGGTCAGAGAGAGGGCCGAGCCCTAAGGTTTGGCCACAACTCTACAGAGCTCCCTTCTAGGCCCACGTGGCCAGAGGCGCCCTGGGGAAGCCTTTGCCTTCACCCCTCCTAACACCTGCCCTTCCCTACAAGCCAGAGCTGACAGAAAGCTCACACTGGTGGGGAGGTCTGAGGTCACCCGGCTAGACCTGGGTGCGGGGGAGGATGAAGAGAGGAAAAAGAGGACGAGGATCTCCGAAAGGTTCCCCCTAGAGCTCGAAGTCTGTGTTCGGGCTTCAAGTGGCAAGGATCCTCAAATTTGGAAGGAAACCCCATGGTGACTGTCGGGGTTAGAGGAGGGGTCCCAAGGCAGGGAGGAAGTGGGCAGGAGGACAGTTCTATGTGTACATATATTTTGGAAAAACTGAGGAAACAGAGAGGGTGCAAGGCCCTTCTCCCGTGGATTCCCCAGACCTCCTCGGGTCCCAGCTCACTCTTTCCATTCATCACACCACGGTGCTGATCCGACTTGGCTTGGCCTTGGGGTTTGCAGTGGGTGGGTTGGCTGCGCCAGGGGGCCCAGAGGCGTGCAGTGGGCCATGGGGGGACGTGGGTGGCAGCGGTG
>PVKM010007803.1:0-40545 GCA_004027735.1 Carollia perspicillata | reverse complement strand
CCCACCGCATCACTGAAAGAGTTGGGTCTGTCAAAGGTAGCCCATACATTCTCTTGGCTGTTCTTCAGCCTATTTACAGCAATGAAAAGATGGGTCAAAGGCAAGGTCCTGCACGTGAGGAGGGAACTAGGCTGTTCGGTTGGTGAACGGTTGCAGGTATATGCAGTGTGCTACCAGAATAACTGAATGGTGTTTTCGTAAAGAGGATGGTTTCATTATCACATTCTTGTTTTAATACTGTCATAATAGCAGCTGGAGCACATATGAACTAATTTGCATGCAGATAGGAATTCTGGACAGCTTGGTAGCATAATTACTGCATAACATACGTTGCTAGTGAGAGCTGGAGCTTTCACTAGAGGTGTGCTCGTGGGACCCATCTCCCTGACTTTGTTAAGTTTCAAATGATATACAAGCAAGAAGTATCCATTTCAGTGATGCCCCATTTGTTTTACAGGCAATAACTTCCCAAGTTACCTTAACGTGTGCAGCCATTTTGGCAAAATATGGCAATGATGTCAACACCTTTACAGTGAACTGAGCCTCTTGGAGGGCAGGAAAAGAAATCAGATATCCTGTTGCATTGTTGCAGTGGGAAATCAAAACAGATATTAACTTGCAGTTCTACTTAACTAGGGTAATGTGAATTGTGATGAAAATAGAGAATGTGAGATTAGTTTTTGAAAACTATTATATGTAACAAAAGATTCTGATGCTTTTGCAAAGATCAGAAAACCTTTTTTCTATATACATTTTCTAAAAACTGCATCTCTGCCTGGCTATGATTTGGTAAAGTCACTGAGATCCCCAGGAAAGTAAGCAAGTCCTGATCCCATTCCATTCTAGTGTGACCAGTTGTGGAACTGAGTGGTGTCTGTTCATATCCTTATACCAGGCTCCTGACTGAACATAGTAGGTGTTCAGTAAATATTTGTATAATGAAGTAGATTCTTGTCATTGAACCTGAGGATACTAAGACTTAGGCACATTCTTTATCACTGGTAATTATTTTGTTTCCTTTTGCTTTTTCATAAATGTTTACACATCAGAGTTTCTTTGTGTTTGAAATACTCCATGACATTAATTTCAAAAGATAATACAGTGGAGCATATAGATTTATTTCAGACAATAATCCATGTTTTAAGTTAAGATGTTGTTGTATTTTTACCTTCTTAGAAGCTACTTTAGTAGTCTTGAAACCTCACTATTCTAAACTTAGTATTTACACTTCTCAGATCCTTCAGTGACAATGAAATTTTGAGTATCATGAGTTTATCTTAACTGTATAGATTTTCAAAGTATTCCTAATATTAGCTGGTGGTTTTGTGCGGACAACCTCAGTACAGCAAGTAGTGTGCTTGGGCATGAAGACTGTGAGGGGAAAGGGGGGATAAACAACTGAGAGTTGATGGAGTTGGTGAGGAAGTCAATTGGAGCTGCTGACTGAGGGAGGGGTTCTGTTCGGCACGAGCTGGAATTTCCCCCAAAGGTTACCCACAAACGAGGCAGCTGCGACGTCAAGGCAGAGGGCTGGCTGCATCTGGAGAACCTGCTGCTGAGGGTCATGAGCTGGAAAGGGACCACGGACTTATTATAGGGAGATGACAGTGTTTCAATTTGAGTCTAGAGATGCAGTTCCAAGTAGGTGTTTTAAAATCATGGTTGACGGAGGTTAGAGCTGATGGAAGAGGAAACCATTTCTAGCAACAAACACCACAAATGAACCTGTGTTTTCAAATAGTGTTCCTGGAAGACATATGTGAGGCTGCACCTTCGAGACCTGTGGTCATGACAGTCTGCAGGTTTTGATGGGCTGGGCTGGGAGCTCTGCCAGTTTTCCCAGTACGTGTTCTGGATCACTGCCAGGCCCTTGTGGATGGGCGCTGACCTCCAGAGGGAGCCCATACAGCTGAAAGAGTCAGAATATAAGTGACCGCAGGGAATTCTGCGTGGTTGGACTTTTTGTCCAAATATCCACCTGTCATCTCTGTTGTTTGCCTCAACTTGGTTAATAAAGATGACACCCTTTGCTATTTGCTTGTTTGCACAGCAGGCCAAGAGAGCAGGATGAGTTGACACCTGAGGAGTGGGTCACATTTACTCCATGTTTCTGTATCTGTGTCATATGTGATCCCATCCCATCTGGAAGAGCCAACTGCAGAGCTGAGTGATTCTCTGAGTGTCCAGCATTTGCCCTGGAACTTTGACAGAAAACAGCTACATGCCTGTCACTTTTCTATAAGCCGGAACAGAGGAATAGAACTGGAGTCTAATGTTCATTAAGTCCAGGGAAGGGCCAAGCTCTCTGCTAAAGAAACTTTCCTTTTCTTATCTCTGAGAACTCTCAGAACAATTTTATGAGCTGCTGATTAGAAGTGAGGACTTTTGTCTTACCTGTGGCACTTTGTTTTTCTTCTTAGGAATTTAGGAGAGATTCCACTGTTTCCAAGGTGAACACCACAGGCATTTTTCCACTGGGTGGTATTATCTGTTTTCGTTGTTCATCCCACTTTGTGATTTGAGAGTGTAGATTAAAATTTTAATTGTCAGTGGTTGCTTTGGAATAACAAAGCTATCGCAAATGCCAAAACTATCCTTCCTTTCTTCTTTCCCTTTTTTCCTTTTCTTCCCTTTTGCTTCCCTTCTTCCCTCTCTTTTTCCTTCTCTCCTGCTTGCCTTCACTCCCTCTCTCATTTCCTTCCTTCCTTTCTCAAAGCTTCATTGAGTGTTTGTTTTGTAGCAGCTACTGTAGTAACTTGCAACCTGTGATTTATGTGATCTTGAAATTCGAATTTCTGATGATGTCAGGAGCAAGAAGGTATCATCAACTCTTCTGTAGTGAGATTTTCCAGGATGTGCACTCTGGAAATATTTATGCTGGTTATCTTGAATGACACAAAATTCTGAAAGAGATATTTTAGCCCCTGTGGCAAATTATTTTTTGCATTTTAATTTTAGCCACTATTTCCAGTGCTTGCCAACACTGACATAATTCTTAGAATACTTAGGCAGTTGAGTCCTAACTTACAAATAAGTCCATTTCCAAGCACATAGGAAAACAAAATTGGTTAAGGTCAAGGTTTCACTTGAAAGTCTCTTAACTTGTGCAGCATCTAACACTGTGTGGGTCAAGGTGATCACTCTCAGATGCATGCGGAGCAGCGGCCAGAGGCTGTGCTCACGGCCTCTAACCTTGTGGTCACTCAAGACAGTTCATTGAAGTGGAGAAACAACAGCACTCTTTACATTGTTTTTCTACCCCACGTCCTTTCTTTTCTCCCTGCCCCCTTCATTTTCTGACTCCACTCATGAAGTTTGCACACATTAAATGGTGTTTATAGTGATTGCCCTCTAACCCTTTCTTGGATCTTCACAACAGTGAAAGTAGAAGCATGGTCTCATTAAAAATCCAGAGCATCTGAGGGAGAATTTTCTGCTGTTGAGATTAAATGGTAGGCATGCATTGGGTCAATAACACCACTGACTACGTATACGTTAACAATTGATTGTGGTGAAAAAGACTCTCCTAGAAATGATATATATGCTAAGACCCCATTGTTAGTCCCCAGGGGATATAGATGCTGGTTTAAAAAAAGTAAACAGGTCATTTCAGTGGAGACTGGTAAGTCGTGTGGTGTGGGGAAGGAGTGGATGCTATGAGAACCCGTAATATTGATACCCAGTCCAGCCTTTGTATATCTGCCAAGGATTCTTGGAAGGAGTAATGTCTAAGCTGAACCTAAAGCTAAAATAACATATGGAAACCCAGCTGTAATTGGTAGTGTACTGTTTTCCTATAGAGGAATAATAGGTGTAACATCTCCAAGTATCCACAATCAGAGTAGGTGCCACATTGAGCTAAATTAGCCAAGACTTCTCTGCCTCTGGGGCACTTACTTGGGAAGGGTGTGCAGGGAGCCAGGAATGCCAGAATTGGGGTCTGATTGCTGACAGACATGACTGGATTAGAAAAACTTTCAGGAATTCTACAGAGTTTTGGTTTTTCTTTTGTGGCATTGGAAAGCCATTGGAGGACTTCAAACAGGGGAAAGATATACTAGTGGGGAACACAAGAAATGGCATTTATTTATTTAAAAAACTGTGTGTTTATTCTTACATGTTTAAACTGCAGTCACTTTCAAAGTACTCTCCATTTGATGCAATATACATATCAAGATGTTTTTTTTTTCTACTGATCAAAATAGTCTTTGAACTCATCTATTTTGATGCCTTTTAGTGCTTCTGCCGTTTTTTGTTTTACCTCTACTATGTTGGCAAAACATTTCCCTTTGAGGGTTTTTTTTCCATCTGGGGAAACAAACAAAAAGAGTCACTTGGGGCAAGATCGAGTGAATAGGGAGGACAAGGCACAGAGGTCATGCCGTTTTTGGTCCCAAATTGCTGAACACAGTATGGTGCAGCCCGGTGTGCTTGTGAGTCACCTATCATGAAATGGGCAAACATGGTGAGTCTTCAAAGAAAAATTCACCGAAGCCGAATGCAGCCTCTCACAACAATGCCAGCAGGTACACTGACACAGATGGACTCCTAGAACATTCACCTGCCAGGGGAAGCCTGTACTATGAGGGGCCCACTCTGCAGAATATAATTCCAGGGTTTTGGGTGGTCTCCCTTCATAATTAGATTTGTATTTGCTATTGCTATTGATGTCTTCTGGGTCAAGAAAGTGTGTCCTACCTCATAAATCATTGTGAGATTTCATCCTAATCTTGGCTCTATGTGAAGGAGAAAATAAGAAAAAGAATCTTTTCTTAACACTAAAAACATAAGTAAACTGCCTATGGGATTAAGGAAAATGGTACTCAAAGCCTGTTTTTTCCCCAAAATGTATGCCAGAGAACACTAGTCCTGTGAAATGCCCCGCGAAGAAAGAGTTGGATAAAAACTCTCATTGAGTATCAGTGCATTAAGGATTTCTATGAAGTCTTGCAGTAAATATTTTAATTGGATTAAACCTAGTGCTTTACAAAATGGTTTGACTCTAATCTCTTGATTGATGAAAATATGTTAACGTCCGTCCGCAGGCCACACTGTGTGAGAAAGCAAGGTTCTTTGTGAAGACCATTGTTAGAGTGAAGGAGGAATGGAACTGGTGGTTTTCCCCTCTCTGATAGTGTGTTTCCTTTATTTCTGCTGCTCTGTAGCAATAAAAAGGGTTGGGGGAACTCATTTTAAGCTTATGTAGCTATAAAGAAGAATAATGGAAATGATAGCGGAACACACCCCAGATACATTAAATTCTATTGAAATACGCAGTAAGTTTAATAGCCAATACAAGTTTTTAAAAATAACAAATTTCTCATTTATGCTTCAGCAGATAAATGGTGGCTTCTTTGTAAAACTGGTAAGTTTTATGACTCTTAGTTTGTAATGACTTTCTAACACATTTCAACATTTTGTAGTTTAAAATGAAAACTTGACTCTTTATAATGCCCTTGTGCTTTAAATTACTCATTAACATGTAACAAGGAATATAACATTTATCATAATCTAACAACCAGCAAGTAGGAAGTTAAATCTCTTAGGAACTCAGGTATGCATACTTACATTAAAATTGTGAATTTTCATTGTTCATGAATATTCACTATATTTTGCATCTACTCACTGACCTCAAGTGAAAATATTGACCTCAAGTCAATATTTTCTGAAATCTGTATTTCACAAACTAATGGCATGTTGGTGTACATATTGAAACATTTATCAAACCAATTCTAAGCATCTGTTGTAGTTCTATATCGTGGGGTATTGATATTTTTTAAGCAACCTTCCTTTTCAGTGAGCGTCCTCCCAATGATGTATCTTGAAGTCTGGTTGTTTATAGAGATATATGGCAGTGGGTTGTTCTGTTTCGTTATAGCTATTAGGTCAGAATTTTATTGCTTCTGGCCAAATGCCACAGAAAGACTCTTACTGTTAAAATCAACTCTGTTCAGTGTAATCTGTAATAAAGTGGAAGTGTATGTGAGTATCTCAGTGATCTGCTGTCAAGCCCAGGTTAATAAAGTGGTAAAGTGATCCTTCTGCTTGAATCCTTTCCACTGTGTGGTCCATGTCAGGTCGCATACCTAGGGTTTTAGAATGGCATTTACACTCGTTTTCTGCAGCAAAATTTTGATGGAATGATAAAATTATGTTCTTTCTTTTATGAATTTACAGTCTCATAAACTGGTGCCATTATAGTTTGATGTACTGAGTTAGCTAAAGACTTTGCTAAAATAGATGTAAGGATGTTGAAATTGGGGGAAGGCGTGATGAGAATTGGGACCAGTTAGCTCCTTTCATTCCCACTGAGCTCCCCAGTCCCCAGGGGCTTCTGAAGGGCTCTTTGGCAGATCTTTTACCACATCTTAAACACTGTTCTTGCTTTTAGAAAGTGAGTGGGTTAACAACTGTGGCGGTTGATTTCTCTGGGACTGATTCTTTTTGCATATGAGCTCTTACTGTGGATCAGGAATCAGGGAGTCATGCCACAGAAGCTTCCATTTTCCTTGTATATTCAGTGTATATTTCCTCATTTTTAAAAAGGTGAAAAACCAATCCTTTTGTTAGCTCACTGTTTGTTTTAAAGAGTACTTATCGTGTATCAGGCACCAGCAAAACATTTTACACATACTACCTCAGTATAACCTCACCCCATCTCAAGGAACCAGGCCCTTTTATGAATCCCATTCACAGAACAGGAAACTGAAGTATCGGGGGGAAATCCATTACTTTGCCCAGGGCTGGCTGTTAAATGGCACAGCTGGGTTCAAACGACAAATCGTTCTGACTCTAAAGCCCAGGTTCTTAACCACATTAATATAACATCTCTCCAGTTAGTGCTTAGAACTTATCTTTTTCCCTTATGGCTGGTCCAGGCCCCCGTGAATTTTCTATCCCTGTGTCACAGACCACCGCAGCGCTTACTGACCCCCAACAATAACAAACGCGTATTTTGTTCATGCATCTGCACTTAGGCCAGGGCTCAGTGAGGCAGCTTCTGTCTGTTCCAGTATGAGTAGACTGGCTGGTTCACGTGGAGCCTGAGGGTCCACCTCTATGCTGGTTGACTCCTGGGCCTGCAGGACTGGGCTGGCTATTGCCTGAAAGCCTGGCTGGGGCTGTTGGGGACAGGGGTGGGTAGCTTCAGTTCCTCCTCACCTGGGTCTCTGCAGCTACCACCCAGTGTGGCAGTTAGTTCTAAGAGCAAGTGTTCTACCAGGCCAAGTCAGAGGCTGCAAGAATTCTGACCATCCCTAGAAATAATAGTGTCACTTCTGCCATATTCTCTTGGTCAAGCAAGTCACTGAGCAGATACAGATTCGAGGGGAGTCCATGTTTTAATGGAATGGATTAGTGGCTCATCGAACCTATTGCAATCTATTCAGTTACTCTAACATTCTCTTAACTCTTGTTCCTCTTTCTGTAGTGCAGTATGGAGTTTATTGTCAACCCAGCATATGCAGTGACCTCTTTAAAATCAGTCCGTAAACTCCCATGACACTCCTGGCGAAAACCCTCCAGTGTCTTTCCATCATCTTCAGAGTAAGACCTGAAGTCCTGAGGGTGGCCTGGTAGCTGACATCTCCCTTTGTTATCAAGTTTCTGTTATCTGTCTGATCTAAAATTTCACTCTTACTGCATTCATTCTACTCATTACTGTGACTCATACACTAAGCACTTTCTGGCCTCAGGGTATTTGCATTTGTGGTTCAGTGCCCTGCCTAGAACACTTGTCTGTGTTTTCTGCATAGTTCCCACTCTCACTATGTTTAGACCTTTGTGCACATTTTACCTTCTCAGTGAGCCCTTCCCTGACCATAGAAAAGTATAATTCTACTTCCATCACCCAGAATTCCAAGTCACTCTTACTCTGCTTTTTCTCCTTTACGCTAAGTGACATTCTACATATTTGTTAGCTTATTTATTGTATATCTCCACCCATTAGAATATAATCTCCATGAGGACAGAAACTTTGGTGTGTGTGTTGTTGTCATTTTGCTGTATCCCAGCACCTTGAACAGCACCTGGCACATAGTAGATGTTTAGTAAATAGTCATTGAATGCACAAAGGGACTTGATTTTAACATTGGTTTAAATTTTTTATAGTATTGATGTTTATGAAGTTTTTAAATTTATGACCATAACTTATTGTCTCATAATGCTATGGGACATCATATCTGGCTTAGCAAACAGCCATTTGGGTTTCCAGGTCACACTGAGAAGTTCCAGGGTGAGACTGCACTGATTCCCATTTTCTCCTACTTTTTCTTTCTGGAAACATTAAAAGGCATTATTGCTGTGTGACGTTTTTAAGCCCCAAAGTACCTTTCTATCAACAAATAATTGTGTGACTACCGCATGCCCAGGCTGTGCTAGGCACTGAGGACATGGTGGGACGGACATAAACCAAGTCCCTATGGCATTAATATCATAGTGAAAGAGAGAGATGACAAATAAGTGTGTCAATACATCAAGCCCTTACAGATAGTGAAAAGTGCTGTAAAATAAATCCACAGTGGCCTGTGAAGGACAGTTAGAGGGGACTAACTGCAAATAGGGTCAGGGAAGGCTTTGGGTGCAACATGGTCTGTAGGCTGAAACCCAGACAGTAGCTTCCGGTTAGTTTTAAGCTACTCACTACAGGGATCATTCATTCACCTAATGTTTATTTAGCACATACCATGGCTAGATACCATTCCAGGTTCTAGGGATTCGGCAGGAACAAGATAGATGAAGCCCCCGCCCTCATGGAGCTTATATTCTTGTGTAAGAAGGTATTTTCTAAGCATCATTTATAATCTACAATTAAAATATATAGTGTACTATTTTGTAATATATTAGTCAGGGTTGGGTCAAGAGAACAAAAATAACATTAGGTATTTCAGCAGATGACTCTGTGACATTAAAGGGAATTGGTATTGGAGATCTCAAACACCAGAATGGAAACTGAGGTTCTACAAAGAAAAGAATGCTGTGGAGCAGCCTGCACTGTTAGGGAGGAAGGACAGAAATGGAGTCCTTGGGGTTTAGCTCTGAAGGCTCAGAGGAGGGCCCAGCTAACTGGGAGCTCAGACTTTAGAAGCATCCCCAGCTACCTGCCCACCCCACAATGCTGGTACCTCTCAGATGGGGTGTGGTTGGTTCTGGGAGCTACGCCCTAAACCAGCTGCTACTACCAGGTGAAGGCCCTTGCTGGGGACACACGGACAGCAAACAGCAGGAAGAAGCAAGGCCCTCCTCTCCTCCTGCTTCCTAACCCTCCTCACTCGGCTTCTACTGCACAAGAGTCCTGGGAAATACAATTTGCAGATTTCTAATACTAGCTTCACAAAGCTGTGTATGGAAGGGCAGATTTGGAGCTGAGACTACCTTAATAACCAGGAAAAAAAAATGATATGTGCTGTGGAGAAAGAAAAAGTGTAAGGGTGGAGGGGAGTGGGAGAAGGCTGTTGCAGTTTAAAATAAGGCATTAAGGATCTCCTTACTGAGAAGATGACTAGTCTGCTTGGGCTGCCATAACAAAATTCCCTAAACTGGTGGCTTGAACAGGGAGAATGGAAGTCCAAGATCAAGGTGCCAGCATGGCTGGGTTGTGGTGAAGGCCCTCTTCCTGGCCGCCCCGGCAGCCCGCTTTCTTGCTGTGCCCTCACATAGCAGATGGGGGGAGTGGTAGGGGCGATAGAGAAGAGGGGAGGAGGAGAAAGGGAGAGAGAATAGGAGAGAGGGGGAGGGAGCTCTTTCTGGTGTTTGTTTTTATAAGGATACTAATCCCATGATTGATCCACTCTTGGGACTTCATGGAAACCTAATTGCCTCTCAAAATCCCCACCTGCAAATGCCTTTATATTGGGGTTAGGGCTTCAATGTGTAAATTGAGGTGGGGGGGAGGACACAGTTTTGTCAACAGCAGTGACATTTGAGCAAATACTCGAAGGAGGTTTGGGAGCAGCCATGAAGCTGTCTGGTGCAAGAGTGTTCCCCTGGCAAGAGTGTGCACAGGCCCTGAGGCAGGAACCTGCCTAGAGTGTTTTAGGAATGAGGAGACCAGCATGGCTGACACAGTGACACATGAAGCCCTACGGGAACACACTTCAGAGCTCGGCTTCAAATCAGAAAATGCTGGGTTTTAATCCTAGTTCATCTCCCCCTTTAACTATGTGATGGCCTTAGGCAAGTTAATATGTCCTTTTCAACCCTCTGTTTTCTCACCTGAGAAGTGAGAATATTAAACCTATGCTCATGGTTGTGATAAGGTCTTGGGGGGAAAGAATGTTCAAGTACTTGCCCAGTGCCTGACATACAGTACATGCTTACTAAAATTTGGTTGTGCTGGTAATAATGGTGGACCTGTTTTATTAATTGATCACCTGCTGTCACTGCTTCTGCTTCTCCTCCTCATTACTACAATGGCTGTTACTACTAAGTGTAATAATAATAATAATAATACTTATTCGATGACCCAAGGCTTAATATCTAGGGCAAGAAATTGCTTCTGATAAATTTGGGGATTTTTGTCATTCCAATCCCTCAACCCTACCTAAAGATTTCTGAATTGTACATCAGTCAGTACTTCATTTTCCAATAAATGTAGCAATGTTTCTCACTTTCATTTGCAGTACTCATGTAACCTAAAGCAGATGAGTGGCAGAGGTGCTCATATGCTTTCTCCTTGCAAAGTATTGGCTTGTGGTTGAGTGTCGATTGTAATGAACTCCACAATGGCTAGTGACAATTCTGGGTCCAAGAATTTCCCTGAAGACTCCAAAACTTCATCCCTGGGCCTGGAGTGGTCGCTGGGGGCTTTGGGTCCTGCACTGTTGATAGCGTCCATTCCTAGGTGGTGGGGATGCTTGTCTTCCTTGTGCTTTTCTGTGGGTTCTACATTTTCTACAACATGCATTTTTTATATCTGAAGAGAAAAATAAGAGATTAAGTGTTATTAGTTTTAAAGTTAACCACTTCTATCCAAAATTTGATCAGGTCCTATTTTGTGAATTTTTTTATTTTCTACTGCTGTTTGGGGGGGTATAAATATCATAAATTGACATTAGCTGGTATTCATTTAAGGATTTAGAAAACCAATTGTTTGCTCTTAAATGTCTCATTTCCTGTTTTACCTATATAAAACCAAAAATTTCTTCTATAAAGTTTTGTGAAGTCACTAACTTTACGAATGAATTACTTGTTTCAAATGTATTATATATTGAGATTAGAAGTGTTCTGAGTTTCTCAGTGGCTCATTTAAATACCCATTTGTTTTTGCTTCTTTTTTATTTTGGTTTGTTTTGAGAAGCCAAGCCTGTAGAAGGCCTTGGTGGCAGCATCTGGAGTTTTGAAAGACTTTGACCCTTTGTTCCCCTCTGGGCAGCAATGTGGGCTTCCCAGAAGATGAGAGTGTAATTGCTAGGTAAATAGGGTAGGAGGCAGGTATCTGATGAAAATTCCTTGGAAGAGCTCCAGGGTCATCCATCACATCACCTGCTGACAGGGAGCTAATGGCAGTCAGGCCCCACTGCCAAGTCCAAGAAATAAAGATTGTCTCTCCCCTCTCCTTGCCCTTGATCAGCAAGTGCTGTTGACAGGGATGATGAATTAGATGAAACCCAGGAGAGAGAACCAATAAGTATTGTGTGATAGGACACTTAATTTATATATATAAATTTATACACACACACACATATATATACACATATGTATATGTATACGTATATGTGTTAAATAAAGCAAAGCAGAAACAAATGAAACCACTCAATTTTTGCCTTTGAGGAATAGATTTTATATATTATATATATATATAATATATATATTACAGCTAAAATAGTGTTATCTTTTAATGACTTGATCTTGAAATTCCTGTCTCTAATAAAAGGTTGATTTGATTACTGATTTGATTTTATCTGGACTCACATTAGGTCTTGTTTGTATAGATGACAAGGATATCTTGGGTCCTTCACTGTTGATAGTGTCCATTCCTAGGTGGTGGGATGCTTGTCTTCCTTTACTCTTCTTTGGGTTCTACATTTTGTACAGCATGCATTTTTTCAAACCTGAATAGAAAAATAAGAGATTAAGTGTTATTAGTTTGCGTTTGTGGGAGTCTGGAGGCTTAAACTGATTTGGCCATCTTAGAAGGCAGTGCACTCACTCAACAGATGTCTCTGAAGCAAGGCTTGTCTGAAACTGCCAACTTCTATTAGATGGAGCCATAGAATAATTATTGTTTTATATAATAATTATTTTTAGTGACTTATAATAATAAAGATTTCTACTTGATTTTACATTTTAAAAACTGGCCACTTTAGTCCTGGCTAGTGTAGTTCAGTGGATTGCGCGCAGGCCCGTGAACCCAAAGGGTCACTGGTTTGATTCCCAGTCAAGGCACATGCCTGGGTTGCAGGCCAGGTCCCTAGTTGGGGGTGCATGAGAGGCAACAATACACGGATGTCTCTCTCACTCTCTTTCTCCTTCCCTTCTCTTCTCTCTAAAAATAAATAAATAAAATCGTAAAAAAAAACGGGCCACTTGTTTTCTCATAATACACTTGATACTTCATATAGTATTCTAATTAAATAATTTTTTCAAAGAGTGAATGTGGGTGAAAACCAGATTTTTAATTTATCACATCAGCACAGGCTTCTATTCATTGTTGTTCTTGTTTTCTAAGCATTAGTACTTTTTTATAATTTCACCTCTACAAGCTACCTAGTGTGGCTTAACAGTCAAAGTGAAAAATAATTTATAGGAACCATCTATTCGAGAAGTGTAGTCTGTGACATAAAATGAACCAGAGTTATGGCAAGAGAAATACTGCATAATAAGAGAATATAATTGCTCATTGAGAAGTGAACTAATTGCAGTGAAGGCAATTACAGTTAATCAACAGGGTCTAGATCATTTTGCAATTATTCCAAGTTCATACTTTCTGGGGTTCTGACTTACAGTCACAGAGATATTTGGAAACCATTAGATGAGGTAATGGATGGTCCCAGGGTGGCGGGAGTCAAGGCAGTAATTCAGTTTTCTGGGAACCTGCCGATGTCATCATTTCAAGCATAAGTTGCTCATGAGCAATCGAGTCACCAGAGTGAATTTAGCTGCCTGGGGACCCCCCTCCCTGCCTTAAGTGGTGTTCAAATGCTCAAGTTTCTGTCTTTGCTCATAAAATACTTTCTGAATGTTAGGGTTTGGGGTATCAGTAAACCCTTTTCAGGGCGAATGGTGTTATTTTAAAAAAAGGAAAAAGACACATGTTTTAAAATGAAAAGAAACATCCAGATTTTACATTTCACTCAGTAACCCTTCAGTGCCATGCTGAACTATAATCCTAGAAATTTTACTGTTCCTTCTCTTTTCTTTTACACTATGAAAGCAGTCATACATAGCAAGGAAGCACATAAGTGATACAGTAGTATATATTTCATTGGTACAGGCTTAATATACACATTACACAGTATTCCCTTTTGTTTACTTTGACATGCAGTACATGTACTTGATGGAAGCCAAAATTCAATCTACACAGTGTTGACTATCTGACCGTACACCTGAGAAGGCTTCAAGAACTAGCACGCCTCGGTCAACTGGGAACCAGTGTATATTAAATCAACACGAACTGCTTTTCTCTTACATTCGTCTTCACTTGCTCTTGTGATTACATTGTTTACTATTAGACCTACGTTGATTTCTCTCCGTATAGCGACACAGTGTTCATTGAACACAGCGTTTGTTGAATAATTATATATCCATTCTGTTAGAAGTTAATCATGAAGAATACTATGATAACATGAAATTAAGGGACTTGAGGTCCTCAAATTAAGACATTATATTCCAACAAAGTCATTTTCTTATAGATAGATGCTAGTGCTCAGTAACAAATAGTGAACTACAATTAAGGTATTAACAGAATGTGTTGACTTTGTGATTTTTTTCTTCAGACTTTGTGACTTCTTATCAAAAGTTAACCCAAAGGTTTGTAGCTGGCGAGTTGTGTACATTTGCGTGAGAAGCTTTGAAAAATGGTGATTAAGGAGAGAAAATTATGTGAAGAGAGGGGAAAATGCCCCTTTTGGGAGCATTGAATTATTCTAGCAGTAGAATAAAAGATCAATAGCTAGCTTCTTTCCTTTCTTTAACAACCGTTTCCCTTTAAAAGCAGAGTGTGTGGTGCCGGTGATGGTGCTTTTGTTGTTATTATGGCCAGTGTTTATTGAATTCATATTATGACCTTGCTAAGCATTTTGTATATGTTGTCTTTTATAATCCTTACACAGCTGTATGAGGTCGGTATTATTAGAGATGAGGAACCAATACCTGAAATGTTTCACTTGGCTATGGTTGCACAATTCGTAAATATCAGAGCTGGAGTTTGAACTCACCAAGTCTGATTTTTACATTTTTGTAACAATTTCTCCACACTCTCATACTGGGAGAACTCTAGAACCCTGCAGTTTTTAGGAAAATACCATAACATGGTCAGTAATTTCTCATCTCACACTTGTTCTTGGTTCATATATTAGAAGAATTAATTGGGGGAGCTACAAAATTGGTGAAGAATGAATCATTCCATGAACATACTGTTTATGGAAATGTAACAATTTATCTACTAAATTATGATATTCTTGAAGATACTTTTTTCTATCTCTGCATCTCTGTAGTTTAATATTATTTTTAACAGCTTTATTGATATCTAATACACATTCCATGAAATTTACCCCTTTAATGCGCACAATTCAGTATTTTTATTATATTCCTAGAACTGTGGAGCCACTGCAACTATCTGATGTTAGAACATGCTCATACCCCCCAAAAAGCCATTTGCAATCACTCTTAATTTTTTAAGCTAAAGAGAGAAAGCTGCCAAATATTAGAAACATTTAATATTGTTTATGCAAAGTAACCTAATCTGTGGAAACTCGATTTCTTAATTAGCTATTGCTTTTCAACAAAATAATCCATTTTCTTCCCTATGCTTTTGAAATTATCTGGTTGAACTAATTGGAATCTGTACATTCAATTTTACACAATCAATTTCTGTCCTTAACTCAGATAACATGAAAAGGATCACGTATGAAAACAGAGGTTTATCTAGTCTAATCCACCTTTACTTAAAGAGCCTGTAGTACCAGGACATGGCACTACTGATTTCTGGAGTTCCTTTCTGGGCAAAAATGCCTCAAGATAACCCTCCTCAGAAGTCAATTGTTGATAAGCATGTCTCTAGTGTTGGAGGATTTTTATCTTTTTTTTTTGAATGCTGAATATTTGAAATGAATTGAAATGACAGCTTGAAAACTTTCACTTTCCTGTTTTAATGAATGCAATGGGTTCTGTGAGTTTACATGTACCAAAGTTTTCTCTCGCATGGAAGAGAAAGAATGATCAATAGTCAAGTTCAGGTTAGTACTTAACTTTCCTATTTAATGGATTCTGGCATAATTTACCTTATTATTCTGGTTAAGAGGTAGTAAGACAATTTCTGAAAGCTTGGTTTTTGGATCAAAGAGGTCATGGGAGAGGGACAGTCTCTCTGCTCAACGCCACCAGCATCCCCTTCCTTGCTTTGATAACGCAGGTGATGATTCATTCACCGTCAGGTGAAAGCTGTGAAGATTCAGCTGTCCTCCTCCCCCCATCGGTTGGTTCCCCCATTCTAATATCTACATTGGGTACAGGAGCCTTTGCTGCTATGTGGCAATATCATCCTGGGTTCAAATCCTAGCTCTGCCACTTAGCAGCTGGGTAATTTGGGGCAAGTCACGTCATCTCTCTATGCATGTTTTCTCATCTGTGAAGTCAGGGTAGTAGTGGTGCCTACCTTATAGGCTTGTTATGAGGTAACACATATAAAGTATAAATGTTGGCCAAGGCACAGATTTCTTAATATGAACAACATTTAAATGCCTTAAGTTTACCAGAGATTTTGTGTCTTTGCACTGAAGTTCATTTGTTATCTTGTAATTATTCTGTGATATAGTCAGGGGCAGTGGTTGCCCTGTGGTTTGACAAATAAGGACATGTGAGTACCTAAAAAAAGGAACTGTCCAAGGTCAGTGGCATCATTTATGTAGTAGCAGAGCTGAAACTAGAACTTGATTCTACTTATTATACCAGTTCTTTTCAGTTGCTGCCTCCGTTTATTTTGGGGAGCTGTTTGCTTGCCAAAGGCTTTCATAGAAAAAATATACCCTCATTTTGTATCATAATGTGATTCACTCAGCAGTCATTGGGTGGATGTCCTTAAAAGGTAGCATGTTCAAACATCTTCTAATAACAGAGGACAAGTGGCTTCCAAGAAAAGGATGTATGAGCAGTTAGAACAGTTCCTATTTAGCTGCCTTCAGCTGGCTGGTTCACTGGATCTGGCACTCAGAAACGTCTCCTTTCTCTTCGTCCTATCCTAAATCACAGTTGTAGAGAAAACTGAAAACCAGATCAGTTGTTTGCCATCCCTGATATCTACAGCACTTTTCTGAATCATCAGTGTCATGGGGTAAATGCCAGGTCCTTACTTACTTCAAGTGTTGTAGGTGGGATCAGTGAAGGAGATGTCTGTGCCTCCATCATGCAGTGTTCCTATGTGCAAGATGGAACCTGAAAGGGTCTTCTGATCCCAAGCATGTACGTTGTAGCTGACGTGAAATAATTATCTTTATATACCCACTGTTGAGCAGCTTGGTAGTATTCCACTCAAGACATACATAGTTACTGAGTATTTTGTGTGAGTGTCCAGGATAGAAAGATAAGGGTACTGCTTCTGACCATTTTTAGGAGGCTTGGGAGGTTTGGAGAGGGACAGTACTCAGTCAAAATGGTGTTTCTCAAAAGGGTTAGGGTTAATTTATGTTGCCTATGTATTAGTCAGGATTCTTCAGAGAAACAGGACCTATAGTTGTGTGTGTGTGTGTGTGTGTGTGTGTGTGTGTGTGTGTGTGTGTGTGTGTAGAGATACTCGTTGATTATAGGAATTGGCTCATGTGGTTATGGAGGCCTAAATTTCTACTATCAGCCATCAACCTACTGGAGAACCAGGAGAGCTGGTGTAATGTAGTCTGAGTCTGAGGTCCAAGAACCAGCAGGACTGATGGGATATAAGTACTGGTCTGATTCCCAAGGCCCATGAACCAGGAGCCCTGTAGTCTGATGGCAGGAGAAGATAGATTGGTGTCTCAGCTCAAGCAGAAAGTGCAAATTTGCCCTTCCTGTGCCTTCTTGTCCTATTTAGGCCCCCAATGGATGAGTTGATGCCCATCCTTACTGATGAGGGTAAACGTCTTTTCTCCGTGGACTTCATGCTAATGTCTTCAGGAAACACTCTCACAGACACACCCAGAAATAATCTTTTACCAGATAACAAAGCATCTTTTAACAGTCAGGTTGACACATGAAATTAACCGTCTTACCTGTGCAGAGTCCTTGGAAGTGAGGAAGTGAGAGGCCATAAGTCATGAATACCATGTGGAGCATTAAAGAACACATCGACAGCTTCAAAACTTTGGTTCTAGCTCCCCTAGGATTATGGTGCCCTTCTTTGTTTCCTTTTATTATAATCAGTCATGTCCTTTTTTAGTTGCTTTCCCATTTATGATGAGACATCAATTCTTACTGGACACAGGCCTAGTAGACCTGAGTTCTTTGAAGACAGGGACCTTACCTTTTCAGGTTTGTTCTGCTGGAAATGCAGCAAAGCTGGTGTGTGTGTGTGTGTGTGTGTGTGTGTGTGATGCTCAGTGACACTAATGACAGTTTGGGACACATTCATTCCTTTGACCATTCTGAGTGACAGCTGTCGCATCCAAGACCAATGGTATTAGGGGTTTTCACCCTCCTCTCCTTTGCTGCTCCTCCCTTGCACACACACCAAGTTGAGCCACAGAATATTTCCAGACCTTTCTGTGGCTCCAATACCACCTTGTCAAACTCTCTCCTGTTGTCCCATTGGAATTTTGTACACTCTTTAACATCCTCCTCTCACCTGGGTCTTCTCACATATAGGTCTCTTTGATGGGCCTGAGAGCCTGAGAGCCATAGAGCCTTCTTGAGTTTCTCCTTAACGTCACTTATTGTTCATTATTGTGATTATTTGCTTTTATCCTCCCCACAGAAACTTTGAGCTTTCTCAGAGAATGGTCTACATCTGACTTACTGACCCCATCATCTTACACACTATGTGGCCCATACATAGTAGGCACTTTAGAAATAATTGTTGAAAGAATAAAAGAATGCAAGCATCCATTAGAAAGTGGGTGATATTAAAGACTTATACTCTTACCAAGCCTCAGGACTGAATTACTGAGCAATTCCCTGGTGCCTAGTAAGTGCTTAATCAATAATAGCTATTAATAATATTATTGTTCTGTGTTCCTTAATGAGATGATACTTTCAATAGTCATGTTAGGGCCAAGCTTTGTGCTTCCTGTCTTTAGCTCTTTTCTCTCTCTCCTCAAATGCTTTCTGATTGTTCCTATTATGCCCCACAGTTACGGATAGTCAGTTCAGACCCCCTTTTCCAAGGGACATGAATGTGAAAGGATAAAAGCAAAAAGCCAGGTGACCTTGTGTTAAACACAGACACATTCTCTTAGGAGAAAAGATCTGTTGGTCTTCTTTCCCAGTTGCCTGAGGATACTGCATGTTAACTGGCAGTATTACTGACACAAAAGCTTCAGTAAAAATGAGTGCATTTTATTTAAAAACTCCAGGAAGGTCACAAGCAGTGCACGTGCTAGTGGCTGCACATGTAAGTGCCTGGTGCCACATTGGAGGCACAGAGAAAAGTCACTAGTTTTTTGAGTCCGTAATATGCATAAGCCTATGGTCAGTATTTGTAGGCATTATTTCCAAATTGCTGAGGAATAGGGAGATTTATGTCCTTACTGTGATTGATTAGGCTCCCTACGAAAAAGGCTTTTCATTCCCTTAGCACCTGAATTTGAGAGTCACCATGAATGTCTGTTGTTTGTGGGGTGGTGTTCATTGTGGGAATGCACCATTCACCAGTTCATGGAGAATAGTTTGTACTGGACATGCCACAAGGTTTGTATTTCTGGGAGGATGGAAAGAGGACAAGATCATTCATGAATTCGAGCCAAGGAGTCAGGACTTCCCTTCAGCCGGGAAACATAAAGTTTGCCTAGCTGTAGGGTATATGCTCCCTCCATTTTTCTTTTGAAACAGGATTGAAATAGTACACAGGCAGGACAACTGGCCAGAACACAAGGTTGCATTAACCGAAGGCCAGAATCCAAAGAATGATGCAGTTTGACTTTGATGATATTTTGCATGAGTACATATTATAGCTGTGTCATAAGCATAGAGATCTACACCATGATCATATCTTTAAGAATGGTGTTGAGATTCACATCCCAGTTTTTAAGCCAGCCAAATCAAAATCGGCTGAATATCAACTACACCTGTTGTTTCTTTTGGATACTTGAACTACACACTGGACACTGATGGGGTCGGCAGCAGGGGAGCCTGGTTGGATGCTCGTGCAGAACCCTGAGGTGTAGATATTTTACTAATAGGTGTGTAGCAGTTAATATCTCCTTTTTACATGAATGAATAGGTGTGTGTGTATATGTGTATAAACACTCAGTTTATTTTGGAGGAAAGATATTGAGTAAATACCACTGCTGGTCCTGAGATTCAGCCAAGACATTTGAGTAGGTAGCTGAGTGAACACCATGTTCCACTGCCCTCCATCTCCGTCCACTGAAGGATGAGGAGCATGAGGCCGTCCTGGGTATCTAATCATTTCAAGCAATGCAAGCACTTGTTTCACTATGGAAAACGATCTTAACGTGGAGTTGAGGTGACTATAATTTCTGAAGTCTTATTGTTAGATTTTGATAAGCAGGACCCAGATTAAGGTAACATCTGGCGATACTGAGTATTAGCAACTTAATTACTCTTCATAGGGTAATGATTCCTCTGTTAGCAGCCTGGCCTTAACACAATTTGGCTGGGTTCTTGCCAGGAACCTGATAGTGTTGGGAACATGGAGCCAAAGGAATGGCATGACAGTGTCTCGGCTCTAGGATATTTTTGTTACCTCAGCTCAATATTTCACGAGAATTTCCAGTTGCATAAGGAAAGAGAGCGTGTGAGCTCTGAATATGGTTTCCTTTCTGTAGCCATGGTTTGTGGAGTTGGATAAGGAAGGTCATTTTCTGATTTCCTCTGCAAGGGCCACTCAAGCCAGGTACGTTAAAAGTTTATGAACCTTAAAATGAGCTTAAGAAGCAAGCAGCCACTCAAGTTTTAAGGGGCTGATTTTGGGGGGCATTGCTAATTCATACTGAGACATTCAGTAGGGCATAGTTCAAATTAATTAAGTTATTATCTGGGGGCTGACAGGGTTGATAGTATAGTATTCATTACTCTGGTACAAATCTTGTAGGTATTTTAAAATTTAAAAAGAACTCTGTTTAAGTGAGTGTGAGGTTTAAAACAAAATCAGGTAGAAAAGTAGTACCACCTGATCTCCACTTTATTTGTAGTATGCTCCCGCTAATGACTGTAAGCAGGTGTTGTTGATGTAGATTCTGTCTGTCTGTGAGCTGGGAAGCCTTGGAACATACGTTTATTTGATTCAGCTGGATCCTATATTTTTGTGCGTGCTTCTGAATAGACTAAATTATTACTGAAGATACTTGAGTGGGATGCCCAAGAATTAGGTCTGTCAAGATTCCTTACACAATTATTTTATTCAATTTATAAAATGCTAAAACAACTACATATACCTGATAGAACTCAATGTTGGAGGTGTTTAAATAATCATTTCCTCTCTTCACACTCCAAAGGTTACCACCGTTACAGTTCTGGTATTATTCTACCCTTTTAACTATTTATTAACTGATAAAATATGCAATGTCCATAGGACTTTTTTTTTCAATAAAATGCAGTAACATTTTTGCATTTTATTCTATAATTTGTGTTATCACTTAACATCATAGACATTCCTTCTGGTAAGTGTAGATCTAACTATCCTTTACACAGCGAACAAAAATTTAAGCGTGAAAATACCTATTTTATTCAGTCATTTCTGTATTAATGGGCACTCAGATGTTTTGTTTTGGAGGTTGCTTTTGTTTGGTTGTTGTTTTCTACAAACCATGCTGTCACAAATTCTGAAGGAGGTTTTATTTCTAAGAGACCAGAGCCAATAGGAACCAAATAGAATTTTTAGTACAAAACAGAGTTAGACTAGATCATTTTTCAAACCATATGAGTTTTTGAAAAGAAAGCTTTCCTGTGTGAGTATAAGACATCTGCTGTTTAATGTAAGTATGATCTTTGCTATTATTTTGAAAGCAGAAGTGCTTTGTTGGACATGAACCAGACCCAGTACAGCGCAAGCAACCTACCCGTGTGGTTTAGATCTGCACTGGCCAATCCGGCTGCCCCCCAGGCACATGTGGGTCTTTAAATTTAAACTTCTTAAAATTCAGTTTCTTCATCACAATCGCATCTATCCATAGCCACATGTGACTAGCAGCTTCCACGTTAGATAGCACAGATATGGACCATGTCTGTAACAGCAGAGAGTTCCTTTGGGCAGTGGCGGTTTGGAAGGAGGAATGCCGAAGTGAGAATGTCTGTGTTCCAATCATCGTGCTGCCCCGCTTACTTGTTCCGTGACCCGGCAGGTTACTTCTCTGACTCTTAGCTTCCTCATCAATAAAATGAGTGTAATAGCGATCCTTCCTTCTGCCTTTCTTGTGAAGGTTAAATATAATAGTCTGAAATGCTTAACACCTTGCCTAAGAGTGGCATGAGCAAATACCCAATAAATGGAAGTTACTATTCTTTTCTTAGTATTTGAATAATCTCTTTCCATTTTCTTTTTGAAAATGGGAGGTGGACACTGTATTTATTTATTTAAAGCTAATGAACAAGAGATCATTGGGCCAATTTCTAGCTAGATGAGCAGAAGGCAGTGTTGTAGGATGTAGAAAATCCCCAGTTTGTCAGCCTGGTGATTTTTTTTAATATGCTGTCCCTGAAAAACATGATAGAATTTGTTTTACATCTCTTCTGCCAGGAAGTAACCCTTCTGGCTTTGTTAGAAGCATGGTTTATAATAATTGTACCCACCCCAGATGGCTTCTGAAAACCCTTTGAAATGCCATCTGCCAGGCGTGTGTCCAGCAGGCAGCCTGTCATTCTGCTGGAAGAAAAGAGGAGGCGGAGTCTCCTTCCTCCCTCCCGTGATTGAATGGAGCCCGGTCAGGTTGGCCCAGACCCAAGGCGTGTTGCTCGGAGGGTAACTGGGAGTAAACCTCCTACCAGCCTGCAGAGTGGGAAGGGTTTGTCTGGTAATAAACCCTGAAGGTTTTGTGGGTGGAGACATGCCTGCCCCCTCCCCCCACCCCAAAGGCCATCTAAGAATATTCATTGACACGGGAAAATGGTATCTGCTAGTTTCATTTTTCTTCTAAAATGTAGCATTTTTGAAGTTTGCCCTTATTTTGAATCCTTTCAGGAAATTAAGACTCAAGGGTGATTGTCTGGTTTGGTAAGACTTAAAAAACCCAACAAATCTTTTGTTTCGTTTTGTTCATGCTCATTATTGGGTGGGAGTGGAGTAGGGGGGTGGGTTAAGTTAATGGCAACATATAGAACCTATTTAGGACAGATCCTTTCACAGCAAGTTTCAAAGAGATTCTATTCTTGCACCACGCTGGAATTTCCCGACGTGATGTTTTCCAAGTAGCTGGCTGAACAGCTTTTCCGCTTGATTCCACACCCCCATCACACCCCCATGCTTTGCTCCTAATTTGCTGGCTGCTGCCTGTGAGTCTCCATTGAGGAGCTCCCTTCTTTGCCCAGTTTCTACATATCACAAGGTTTTAGTGTTCAACCCAAACTTTTTGGCTTCCTTGTTTCTACACTCTTTGTCCCTAAATTGGCTGTTTTTGTCTCTTGCCTTTAAGTACCATTGGTTTACCCGATCACTCCCAAGTTTATGTCCCAACCTTCAATCTGATCTTCAGATTTATATAATCAACTGTCTACAGCTCTCTACACCTCACTAAGCATCTCAAACTTTACCTAAGAGTTCACTTAATTCTTTTTCCCTAAAAATCATCTCTCCCATTTTCTTAATCTCTATAAATGGCAGTACTCATTTGTCCAGACCAAAATGTAGATGTTCGTCTTTATTCTTCCATTTTTCTTACACACTATATCCACTCCATCAGCAAGTTCTGTCAAAGATACAGACCTCGCGTGGCCTCATGAGTTGATGCGCTTTTAACGTGTCTATGCTGTGGACTACATTACTGCTGTTTAAGATACTCAGTAATTTGTGATAGGAATCTGAGTGCTTCGTGCCACCTTCTTTCTACTGTTTTGTCCTTGCCCTGATTTCTCTCCTGGACACTGTAACAGCAGCTAACTGGCCTACTTGCTTCTGTTCTTGGCCGCATGCCCCTGCCACTCTGCCCATAGACTGTTCTCTGTAAAGCCAGGTGATCTTTTCAAAATGAACCATGGCATCACCCTGCTCAAAGTCCTCTAGTGCAGGGGTGTCCAGCCTGCAGCCTGCGGGCTGTGTGCAGCTCAGGATGGCTATGGATGCAACCCAACACAAAATCATAAATTTACTTAAAACATTATGAGATTTTTTTGTGTGTGTGATTATGTGTCCCAGTGTATTTAATGTGTGGCCCAAGACAACTCTTCTTCCAGTGTGGCGCAGAGATGCCAACAGGTTGGACACCCCTGCGAGTGGCTTCTCATCACACTTGGAATAAAATAGGGAGTGTTTTCTGTGGCCTGCACAACCTGGACCCTGGCTTTCCTTTCTAACTAACCTCTTTTCCATTGCTGGGCTGCAGTTTCTCTGGGCCTTAACCCCTTCCTGGGATGGTCTTCCCATCACCTTTGCGGGGCTTTCAATTTTGATGGCACCTCCCTAGCCAGGCTTTTCCTAATCGCCTCTCTAAAGTTGCTTCTCTCCTCTCCACCTGCTTTCATTCTTCCAAGACCCTTTCAAGCCCTTTAATCTATGTTGCTCTGAAACACTTTCTAATATTTTAACCTACCTTTCCTACAAAAGAATTATTTCCAGTTGAAATTAATTGCTATGTTTATTTCCATATCTATCTATTATCTATCTGTCATGGTAAAATATAAATTCCATTAGGGTAGGGGCTTTATGTTGTTTCATGAGTATTTCTCCGTGCCAGAATTAGTGTCTGACATCTATAGGGACCTCAGAAAATAATTATTAAATAAATGGAAAATAAAGATCTATGTAATGGTGAATATATAAATCACTTGAACTCAAAGATTCTATTAACTTGTTTAATTTAACAATAACATAAACGATGTTATTGTTTATAAACTATAATATCTGCTAATGATTATTGAGCTAAGTCCTCTAAAAGGATTATTCCATTAAGTACACACAGCAAACCTGTGGTGGAGGTCCCATTATGATCCCTATTCTGCACGTGAGGAAACTGAGAGGTAACAGAAGCTAAGGAACTTACCCAAGACCACAAGTTGGGGAGCCAGACCATGAACCCCTTGCTCACATTCCAGACCCCTGCTAGTCTACGCCACATGATACTCTTTATGTTTCTGGATTTCCTACTAATGTGCCTGACCCTGGAAGTTGAAAAGTTATGAGCTACCTTAAGGGACTTCTTTGTCATTGCATGCCAGGGAAGTCAGAAATGGGAACAAACTAGGAAACAGTACAAGAGTGGACTTCTGAGTACTGCACAAGCAGGCTGTGTTACCAGACAGCCCCAACGTGCTAGGTGTGATAAGCAAACATTTGTAATATAACCATTCTATGGAAAATTTGCCACTATTGAAAACACTCAGATTTTAGATATTAGAAAAATTGGCTTCATTTTAAAATGTACTTAACTTGAGTAAAATATGCAAAATATGTTGAGGGTTTTTTGTTTGTTTGTTTGTTTTTTTACTTAAGACAAGTGTGGATATCCACCATAGGTGTGTGGATATGATCAGTCATATAGGTAAGTGATCAGAGACTACACTGTTCTGGGAACATTAGAATAACTAGGTATGTACAGTTGGTTTTTAATTGCTTTAAAATTCCTAGGAATAGAGGGAAACCCCTGCCTTCTGTATACAAAAATATTGACCTTAAAGCTGCATAGGTGATGGTGTCTTTCAAAAGGAACTATGTCAATTATATACCCTAACTTGAACATGGAAGCAGAAATCATGTGTTTTGCTGTTCTGTGGGGGTTTTGGGGGGGCAGGGGAGTTTGGTCTTTCATAATATTTAACATAGATTCCTAGTATGCTATACATAATTGCCTCTTGGTTATTTTCTTTTCTTGCTTTCTGTGTAAATCACACAACTCCACATTGCTTTCACACTATCAGTCAAGATTGAACTAAAATGATTGGTCTATGCCTAGCACCTGAGCCGGGTCACTTACCATTTTCTAGAAGCTCTCTATTTATTATTCCGTAAGAGGGATTGTTCTATGTATTAGCCATTGCTGGAATAACCAGCTTGATTCAAGGGGAGAATTTTCTAGCAAAATGCAGTATCCTTTCTCTCTAGTCAAAACTATGGGTGGCCTCTTTTTACCCAACATATTAATTACATGGAGAGCAGCAGCATTATTTAGTCCCCAGAAGATACCAACTGCAGATCTTGGGCAATCGCATTGCCCTAGTGATGTGTTTATGCAATGGGTGTCATTTTCATCAAAGGGCTTATTACATTGGAACTTGCCAGATGTACTGAGGGACACAAGAATCTCGAGGTCTGTGATAAAAATATAAACCCCTTAGGCTTTCAGCTTAAGGTGGATAACTTTTTAGTACTTACCAGAGTCCTCAAAGCTGCTGCTGATGAATGTTGTATAAAATCCAGTTCACACTCTTTACTCAGTGCATTTTTGAAAGGATAAAACTCTCCTTGGGTTACCGCACTGTGCTTGGTTTTCTCCTGTCCTATTTGAAAGTCCCAGGCACCGGCTGGTGGAGGTGAGGATGTCATTTTGTCAGACATCATCTTTACCAGGTCCCTGTCTGGGCAGATCAGTCTCAGAGTCTTAGGTACGCCAGCTTACTCAACAGGTTATTTTAATTACACCTGGATGTGGAGCTTCCTGTTTTAGGTGGCTGATGGTTTCTTGTGTCTGTGTCTTTTCTGCTGTAGGCACAACCCGGTCTCGGAGGGAAGGAGAAGTGCCTGGCGTGGACTACAACTTTCTGACTGTGAAGGAGTTCTTGGACCTCGAGCAGAGTGGGACTCTTCTGGAAGTGGGCACCTATGAAGGTGAGCTTATATGTTTGGCAGTGACAAGGACATCTCTCTCCTGGCACTTCAGCAGATCCAGGGCCATCTAGGCAGAAATGCTTTGTGGACTCGTGAGGTCTAAACAACTAATATTGCAGTTCACCTTAATGTGAATAATAAAATACAGGAAATAAAACTTTGTTTAGTTCTTTAAAAGTAGTTTGGGGATTTTTTCTTATGTGACTTTCTGATTTATTATTTTAAATATATATGTTTTGTTTTTAAATATGAGCATGTATGGTATTAGAAGGAAGATGAATAAGAATTATGATCAGCCACAAAATGTGACCTTATTGGTAGTGTTGTTTTAACCTTGAAGAAATGAAATGTCATTTTTACCATTAATTGATTTTTAGCGGATTTTTTGAGTAGATAATACATTTGCATGGTTCATAAAGCAAACTATTTAAAAAATATTCAAGAACCAATCTCTTTCCTATACCTGTTTTCCACTTGCCTAATTTCCAGTTCTTTTTCCTCCCAATATTACATCCAATGTTATTAGTTTCTGATTATTGTTCTGAAATTTCTTTGTGTAAATACAGATGTGTGTGTGTACATATATGTGTGTGTACATATTTCTTTCCTGTTTTACCTAACAGGTAGTATATAATACATACATGGCATTTGGAACCTTGCTGTTTTAGTCAATAGTATGTCTTACAGATCTTTGCAATTCAGTAATAGAGCACTTCTTGTTTTCTTTTTCAGTGACTGTATAATCTTTTTGTGTGGGCTTATCATCATTTATTTAACTGGTTCCTGTTGGATGAATATTTTTAATATTCTAGAATACTATTGCATTGAATAACATGGACATGAATCATCTCACACAAGTGAAAATATATCTGTAGGATAAGATAGCACAAATGAGATTGCAAGGTCAAAGCCAAATGTGAGGGAAAAATTAAACTTACATTTTATGAAACAATATTATAGCTTGATTGCTCTGTTTGGTGTTATTATTTGAGACAGGAGGATATAATATGATACTATTACCTAGGTCAAATTATTATCATATCTCTTTACGAATGCTGAACATTTGGATTTATTGGATGATTACAGGGACATTTTCAAGATTGAATTTAAAACAGAGGATAAATACAAAGTTGACTATTATTTTATTAGGGAAATGGCCTTGATATAAGAACAGCCCCTGTTCCAGGCAGTGGCTAACCGTTAAGTGATGATGAATCTTAGGTGTGCTGATTTCCAAATTGTGAATATATAGTGGACATTGTTTAGATGTTAATCAAATTTCTGATTGCGAACTCAGGAATATTTCCTTTGAGCATTGCTAATTATCAGTTGTCTTAGTATCTTTTTGGTTGAGGGGCTAGGAGGGGAACTCAGAATGCCCAAAGCAAGATGCTTCATTAAGGACTAGGAGTGAGGGGAGGGGAGGGAGGAATGCTAGGAACATCTTCTACATGTGGTCTTACGTGTGAATCTAGTTAAAAATCCAAGTGGCTGAGGACAAAACAAATGCGAATCCTCTTTAGTTAGCAGAAAATGAATAGTCCTTTTCTGAAATTAGTTACTATGCCCACCTGGAGAGCTTGAGTCCCTTAGTATAAAAAATATCCATTTGCATTTTGGGAGAGGTTAAGACTAAGAGTGGTTGTGCAAAGCCAAAGAGTATTGTGCTGAAAGAGAAAAGAATGTGGCCTGGACAACAGCTGGTCTGGGAAAAAGGAAAATGAACTCATTGGAGCTGTTTATGTTGCAGGTGACACAGAGATGGAATCATTTTCTTTTCCCACTTAATTTTACTACTCTGACAGAGGTAGTTATTATCACTGATTTTTAGATGGGGATGCTGAGGCCAAGTAGCACTTGGGAATTTTCTCAAGGTCGTACTTTTTCAAGGCTGTACAGCTAGTTCTAGAATATTAGAGCCAGGAACCAAACCCAGCTCAGTTTGCCCTTCACATCCCATACTCTTTTCTGAAAATCTTAAAAAAAGGAATATTCTAGATATAACTAAAAAGTTGGAAAAACAACCCATTAGTAGCGTCACTTCCTGGTATGTAGCAACACAGAGATGTTTTCCAAAAAATGTCTGATCAACTTCCAGCCAAGATAGAGGTGTAGGTAGACACACTTTGCTTCCTTGCACAACCAAAACAAGGACAACAACAATTTAAAAACAAAAAACAACCAGAACTGACAGAAAATCGAACTGTATGGAAGTCTGACAACCAAAAAGGATAAAGAAGACACATTCATCCAGATTGGTAGGAGGGGTGGAGACAGGCATCTTCGTAGAGAGGGCTCACGGCAAAGTGGCAGCTGGTGGACCCAGCGAGGTGGTGGATTGTGGAGGGGTGGGGCACACAAGGTGGCTGGCAGACCTGGTGGCCCCACATTTGCATGCAGGCAAAACCGGGTAGCGGGACAGGCCATGCAACCCAGGGTCCCAGCGAGGGGAAATGAAGCCTCAAACCACTGATTGAAAACACCTGTGGGGGTTGAGGTGCCAGGAGAAACTCCCAGCCTCACAGAAGAATTCGTTGGAGAGACCCACAGGGTCCTAGAATGTACACAAACCCACCCATATGGGAATCAGTACCAGAGGGCCCAATATGCTTGTGGAAAGTGGGGGAAGTGACTAAAATTCGGCAGAGAGTGGAGCAAGGGTCATTGTTCCTTCTCGGACCCCTGCCCCACATACAGCATCACAGCGCAGCTACATGGGTTGCCTGCCCTGCTCAACACCTAAGGCTCTGCCCCTCACTATGTAACAAGCACATCAAGGAAAAAAAAAATGGCCCAAATGAAAGAATAGTTCAAAGCTTCAGAAAAAATACAACTAAGCGACAAAGAGTTAGCCAACCTATTAGATGCACAGTTCAAAACACTGGTAATCAGGATGCACACAGAATTGGTTGAATTTGGTCACAAATTAGATGAAAAAATGAAGGCTACACTAAGTGAAATAAAGGAAAATATACAGGGAACCAATAGTGATGGGAAGGAAACTGGGACTCAAATCAACGGTATGGACCAGAAGGAAGAAAGAAACATCCAATCAGAAAAGAATGAAGAAACAAGTATTCAGAAAATGAGGGCAGGTTTAGGGGAACCTTCAGGACATCTTTAAACGTTCCAACATCCAAGTCATAGGGGTGCCAGAAGGAGAAGAGAAAGAGCAACAGTTGAAAAACTTATCTGAACAAATAATAAAGGAGAACTTCCCCAATCTGACAAAGGAAATAGACTTCCAGGCAGTCCAGGAAGCTCAAAGAGTCCCAAAGAAGTTGGATCCAAGGAGGAACACACCAAGGCACATCATAATTGCATTACCCAAGATTAAAATGAAGGAGAGAATCCTAGAAGCAGCAAAAGATAAGGAGACAGTTACCTACAAAGGAGTTCCCATCAAACTGTCAGCTGACTTCTCAAAAGAGACCTTACAGGCAAGAAGGGGCTAGAAAGAAGTATTCCAAGTCATGAAAGGCAAGGACCTACATCCAAGATTGCTCTATCCAGCAAAGCTTTCATTTAGAATGGAAGGTAAGGTAAGTTAAAGGAGTTCATCATCACCATACCCTTATACGAAATGTTAAAGGAACTTATCTAAGAAAAAGAAGATAAAAAATATGTATTGTATAGTAAAATGACAGCAAACTCACAATTATTAATGACCACACCTAAAACAAAACAAAAGCAAACTAAGCAAACAACTAGAACAGGAACAGAAACACAGAAATGAAGATCATATGGAGGGCTATCAACAGGGGAGTGGAAGGGGGAGAGAAGGGGAAAAGAGACAGAGAATAAGTAGCATAGAATGGTAGGTAGAAAATAGACAGCTAGAGGGTAAGAATAGTATATGAAATGTAGAAGCCAAAGAACTTATATGTATGACCCACGGACATGAACTAAAGGGGGGGAATGTGGGTGGGAGTGGGTGTGCATGGTAGAGGGGAGTGAAGGGGGGAAATAGAACAACTGTAATAACATAATCAATAAAAATATATATTTAAAAATCTGTCTAATCATCTCATATGAAACAGGCTTTTGCTGAATATTACTTAGCTATTTTGGACTTGAAATTTTCTTATGCCCAGGATTAGTCCATTCCATTTTAAAGCATTTGGCTGAATCGTATTTTAGTATTTGACCTTTTAGCTGTATAATTTACCTACCATATGAGATGGCTCATTAGTTTTTGGGACCAACTGGAGCCTACACTGTTGACTCTTATAAGCTGAAAGCAAAGTGGAATTTTTATTAAATGCAAGGTGCTGTGATAAGAATAGGCCTGGCTAGAGTTTTGAGAGCTTCCTGGGCCTTCGTGTGCCCTGGACCACCCCTCTGTGGTGGCTCCTATCTGCTGGACTGTAAAGGGGTGCAGACTGGCTCTGCCTGAGTTTGAATCTCAGCCCCTCTGCTGTTGAGCTGTGTGCCTTCCACGAGTTGGTTAATGCTCCATGTCTCCATTTCTCTTTGGAAAAATGAGGATAATAATCATGCCTCATCATAGGTAGGATGAAATGATACAATAATTGGAAAGGGCTGAGCCCAGTGTCTGACACATGCAAGCTTTCAGTCACCATTAGCTCTTGTACTGTTTATTTACACATACAACTGGTCCTAAATTGCCACCTGGGGGCATTCCCTTCCTCTTCTACTGGTCAGTAAGCCAATAGATTTGCCAGGAAAATAACTTCATGTACTTTCCAGGGACTCACCATCTTTTTTCCTGCTCAATTTTTTCTCCTCGGCTTATTCTGGTTCCAGAGAGGAAAACTATGCCACAACAACACAAAATACTCTTTAAAGTAAGACACTTGAAACATTTTTAAGTAAGAGTAATAAATGTACATAATGGAATACTTCCTATGGTAAGGAACTTACAAACATTTAAGTCCCATTGCTTCCCCTCCTCCCTGTAGGTATCCACTGTTACGGGATCTAGTGCAAAGATTCAGAGAACTTATGCACAAATGACATATACATATATGTTCTTGTTTATTTCACTCTGTGCTTGCCCTTCACACTTACATATCTGGAAGATCTTTCCACATTACCCCATACATTTACACTGCATCCTTTATAAATGTGGCGCAGTATCCCAGTGTATGAATATATGTAATTTATTTAACCAGTTGCCCTGTAGTAGCTGGACACCTAGGAGTTTATGTAAACAATGCTACAGTGAGCATTCCTGTACAGTATTTCACTACAGTTTTGAACATGCCTATAGATTAAGTTTCTGGAAGTGTAGTTTTAAGGCAAGACCTTTTAAATAAGTACAGTTTGTTTCAACAAGTATATATTGAGCATTTACCTTGGGTCATTGTCCTGAGCCACAGAGTCTGATGTCCAGGGCAGAAGACCAAAGCAGCTCTGTGTTGAAGGTGTTCAGGCTTTTTTGGTGATTTATTTTTGCCAACACTTATCCATTGTATGCTATGTTCTGGGTGCTATTCAAAGGCTGTTACATTCACTAACTGACTCAATGGCCCAACAATCCTATGAGGTAGTTATAATTTATCCCCATTTTACAGAAGAAAAATTTGAGGCACAGAAATGCCAGTTATCTTTTTTAAAATAATTTTTAATTTTTCAATTACAATTGACATACTTATCCCTTTGAGTATTTCATGCCAATCCCTTCTGACCTGCAAAGTTTCTGTTGAGAAATCAGCTGGAAGTCTGATGGTAGCTCCCTTGTAGGTACCTAACTGCTTTTCTCTTGCTGCTTTTAAATTCTCTCTGTCTTTAAATTTGGCATTTTAATTATAATGTGTCTTGGTGTGGGCCTCTTTAGGTTCATCTTGTTTAGGACTCTCTGTACTTCCTGGGCTTATTTCTTTTGCCAGGTTTTCCATCATTATTTCTTCAAATAGGTTTTCAGTTTGTTGCTCTCTCTCTTCTCCTTATGGTACCCCAATGTTGAGAATACGCTTGATATTGTGCCAGAGGCCCCTTAAACTATTCTCATTTTTTGTTTGTTTGTTTGTTTGTTTGTTGCTATCCTGAGTGTTTTCTGCTCCCTTATCTTCCAAATCACTGATTCGGTCCTCTACTACATGCACATAATCTGTCGTACTCTTCATTTCTAAATGGTTCTTTTTATGTTTTCTATCTCTGTTTTTATGTTTTCTATCTCTTTATTGAAGTTCTCATTAAGTACTTCTTTTCTTACCATAAGTTTATTGAGAATCCTTATAACCAGTGTTATGAACTCTGCTTCTGGTAGATTATTTTTTAAAGGTTTTATTTATTTATTTTTAGAGAGAGGGGGAGGGTAGGAGGAAGAGAGGGAGGGAAGCATCAATGTGTGGTTGCCTCTCATATGGCCCCCATTGGGAACCTGGCCTGCAACCCAGGCATGTGCCCTGACTGGGAATCTAACCAGTGACCCTTTGGTTTGCAGGCTGGCACTCAAGTCCACTGAGCCACACCAGCCAGGGCCAGACAAGGCCATTTTGTTTAGTTCTTTTTCTGGAGTTTTGATGTGTTCTTTCATTTGTGACATGTTTCTTTGTCTCCTCATTTAGGCTGCCTTTCTTTGTTTGTTTCTATGTATTATGAATAGCTGCTATGCCTTCCAGTCTTGGTAGAGTGGATCCCTGTGGGTCCCAGCCTGTGGGTCCCAGTAACACAGTCTCCCTGATCTCCTGAGCCTGGTGATCCGGGAGTGCTGCTTGTGTGGGTTGTACGTGGCCTCCTGTTGTAGATAAGCCATGATTGCTATTGGCACATCAATAGGAGAGATTATCTCTCAACCTGAGTGGTTGTGAGGACTGGCCATGACTACAGTGGAGCTATTGTTCAAGATTTGCTTTAGTGAGGCTCTGGTGCCTGCTGAGTCTGCCCTTTAGGTGTGTGGTTTGTGGAGGTGGTTAGGTGGTGCTCTGGTGTTGTCTGAAGCGGAACAATGAGTGTCTTGTTTCTGGGACCTATTTGGAGGGTCTCTGGTGCAGGCCAAGTTGTCACTGCCTGTGCCCTGCCCCAGGCTACTTGATATGAGCTACAAAATGATCTGCAAATGGTTGTCACTTGTGCTGGGCTTGGAGGTCCCTACAAGAGGCTAAGCTGCAAACTGAGGCCAGCTACCATTAGTGCCAGGCTTGGGGCTGCTTAGAAGAGGTTTGGGACATGCCAAGGTCAGATGCTGCTTGTTTGTGGTTTGTGGACCTTTGAGAGGTTTTGGGAAGGTCTGCAGCATGAGCCAAAACAGGCCATTTGTATGAAAAAGCCACTGGAAGCAACTTGGGTGGGATCACAAGTTGGGTGGGGCTGGGTTTCATGGAATCAGGGTGAATGGTATTAGCCAGGTTCATGGAGACTCACAGATTTGGTGCCTACCTGTCTGCTCTGTATGGGAAGGGTTCAACAGAGGAACAATGGCCTCTGCCAGCATTCTGTCTGGGAGAAAATTGCCCCTCCAACCCTCACCCTGAAGCTAGACAATTGCATTTCTCCCTGTATGTTTCATGCACCTTTCTAGCTGCTGCCCCAGTGTTAGAGCTCAGAGCAAGTGCGTCCACCAATGGGCAAATCTGTGTGCAGGCTCTTTAAGAGGAATGCAGGGACTTCCAGCATCTTCTGCTTCAGCCACAATTTTCCCTGGATTTCATAGCCAAAAGTTATGGGGAATTCTATTCCAGGCACTGGAACTCTGGGCTGGGGAGCTTAGTGTGGGGCAGGGACCTCTGCAGCCGAGCTATCCCTCCTGATTTTTAACACCACACATGGTTCTAGGACCAGCCCATTCTGCATTTCTGCCCCTCCTACCAGTCTCATCATGACTTCTGCTGTGTATTCTTAGTTATAGGATGTCTGTTCAGCTAGGCCTCAGGTGGTTCTCAGTGATAGATGTTCTGTAGTTTAGTTGTAATTTTGAAGTGGTCGTGGAGGAGGTGAATACCATGTTTGTGTACTCTGCCATCTGTACCAGAGGTCTCAGTTATCTTTTTTAAGTTCACATGGTGAGCTCCAGTTAAATTGGAATCCAGACCAAGGCAGTCTGGCTCCAGGGCCCATACTCTTCAGTCCCTCCATCTTGTGAGGCAATTAAATTTCATCATATTTCCAGGCAAGTGAAAATTGTCCTGAGAAGGGAACAATAGGGTGCTCCAGGAGCAGGTAAAAAGATTCTCATCTAATCCCAAGTCAGAGTAGGGTCCCTTACAAAGTGACTTTCGAATTCAAGCTTGTCAGAAGATTTCAGGAGTTTAAGTGACAGGCTTAAGACTATGTTTCAGTTCAAAGTCAGCACTGGCCACGACACCTGAATCCAAGAAAGCAAGATGACGAACAAAGACAAGTTTAGAATGATGTGTCCTCAAGAAGGAGGGGCAAGGCACCATGTCCTCTTTTTTTTTTTTTAAGAACCAGTGCTATCCAATAGAACTTTCTTAAGAGATAAAAATGAATGCTCAGTATTCTGACATGTCCAACATGATAACCTCTAGTCACATGTGGCTATTGCAACTGAGAAACTTCATTATAGATTTAATTTAACAAATTTCACATGTGCCTGCTGGCTGCCATATTTTACAGTGCAATTCTGCAATAAAAGTTTCTGCAAGGAAGTGCAAGCACTTCTTCAGAAAGATTTTTCCCTTCTCACCCAGCTGACTTCAGAGACCTGAGTACATCTCTAAGTGTTAAGCTCCTTTAAAAAAAAGTATAATTTTAAATTCTCCCTAAAATAATATCACTACAGAGGAGTGATGATCTTCCTTTGTGAACACTTTCAGCGGCATGCGATATGGCAGACAAGTAGAGTGAACCAATGAAACCTCAAGGCCTGATAACCTTTTTTTAGACCTAATATATGTTTGGGGGTTGGAATTGCAAGATGGTAAGATTTTAAAGCTAGAAATGTGGTGGTGTTTATTCTTCAGGTTATAAAACTAAGATCCAGAGAGACTGGTCAAGACACTGAAGGGAGCTGGGGCACAAAGCCTGGCCAAATGCTTGTCACCTAGGTCATGTCCCAGGCAGGAATTGAATGCCAGTATTTCCCATGTCTGCTGCCTGAATATTGACATTCGTTTTATAGATTCCGTTACAAATTTTTCATTCATTAAAGATGAAATACTGTGCAAAACTAGATATGACCATTGTCCTTCGGGGTTTTAAAGTCTAGTGCATGAGGTACATTGCTTAAATAATTACAGAAATAAATATACTATTGTAAATGTTAGGAACTGTAAAGGAGACTATGGGATGGAGATATTTGATCTCTGTGCATTTGGGAGAAGCTTCCCCTGTAGAAGTAATTTTTGAGGAGAGCTCTAATGGTTAAGCTGGAGTCAAGTTGCTAGATTTAGCAAATAAATGTATAAAAGACCCAATCTGGCATTTTATTTGGCAACCCTAGTTGGAGTTGGTTTTGGACCACATTGGTTGTGGTGGTGGTAATCAGTCAGTTAATATAGGAATACTTATGTGATTGAAAAGCTGGACTGGGTAAAGTATTGGTTATCATAATAAGGGGGGAAAGAAGCAGGTGATAATAACCCTCTGAGGATGACTAGGATGACTCCTTGTTTCTTCTGCGCATACCTGGATAGATGCTATTACCATTTGCTGAAATGTGAAATGCTGGAGAAGGCCAGGTGTGGTGGTAGGGGACAGGGGGCTCCTTGATGAAACTGTCCAACCCCACCAGTGATAATGCCGACAGTCATGTAGACCCCAACAGGATCGAGGCCGTTTTTGGTTATGTAAATAACCCAGCTATCACCCCTCACAAGGCAAAGAGCTCAAAATTGATTTCCACTCTGCAGTTGGATTCAACTTGTCTTTCTGTCACTAGACAGAATCAGTATCAAGACAAGTCAAGGCAAAGAGGACAAGACTAAATGTGTCTTTCCTCTTTGGTCCAACTTCCTAATAGTGGCACTCATGTATTTGACATGGTGCTGGAAATCAGTTACAGCAACTCCATTTTGCCTTGCTTTCAATTTTGTGTTTTTTCCTTTTGACATTTTCTCTCAGCAAGACAAGTTGCTGCCTCAGCCAGCCTGTGGGACTTCTCTAGGAGAAAGTTTACAAGGGACAGACTCTTCCATGGGGGAGGTTCCAAGCATGCCATTTTTTACAAATCCTTCTGGGTAAAAGAGGCTGATTATGCACTCAGAGATTTTCCCTGGGCTTGGAAGTGTAGTGCCAGTGTGACATTTCAAATTGAAGTTAAGGGTTGCATATTTCTGCATGCTAATTAGAAGGGGGATGTCAGTATTCAATAATGTTATTGTTTTGCTTCCTAGAAGGTCTGCATAAAAGCAGCTGCATGGACATACTTTGGGGGGACTCAGATAAAGAAGGGGTGAAGAGAGTTCTTGTTTGTCATTAAGGAAAGTGAGACGGGCTGGAGTCCTGCTCTTTGGCAGGCCTTGGAAGCTTCTGTTATAATAAGCGCTGTTGGCAAACTCCACCATTGAATGGCTTCTGTTGATAATGAAAATAACCAGAGGGAATCTGTGTTGCTATTGGCTGTTCCTCTGCATAAGAAGACGAGAAGGCCTGGGGCCAGGGACATTCCACTTGCTTCCCTATTCTGAGAGCCCAGAAGATTTTTAGAGTTGAGAGCATACATACTGAAGACACATAAACCTGTGCGTGAATACCAGTCATCACTTACACATTGTGTGAATTTCAGTTTCTTTATATGAAAATAGAAAACTAATGACATTTTCCTATGGGGCTGTTAATGAAGATTAGAGTAAGTGAATATAAGGCTAGTGGCATTTGGTAGGTACATAATAAATGGAACTTTGGTTAATTTTCTCTGAATATATGTTTTGATAACAACACCCTCTTCTACAGTGTAAAGCTTTTATCTGCCTCCAACATCTGGTACAATTTAAGACTGCTGGGGTTTGCTGCATGCTAACCTTGTCCCAAGCACATTGCTGAGTACTTTATATATATCACCTAATTTAGTCTTCACAAAAACCTTATTAGATGGGTGCTATTCCTGTCTTTATTTTATACCATGGAAACTGAGGCTGGGAAGAGGGAGGTCCCTTACCTGCTCAGGGTAACAAAACTATTAACTTGCATTGCCCTCTTTGGTTTATATTTAAAGCCAAATGACTCTGGCAAGAACAAACATCTAATTATAGGATGTTGGCTTATTGACCTTCCGTGCACACAAATTGTAGTTCCGTAGGACAGAGCAGGTAGGAAAAGGAACGGCAAAAAGAAAGTGACGAGGATTTCATGAACGATGCCATCAAGTGTTGAGCTAGCAAGGGGTGATGGGAAGTGATGCGAATCTGAGGCGATTCACGTATAATTGAACTGAAAAAAAACTGCCCTGAATCATGCTAGTAAAAACCAGATCCACGGCATAGAAACTCATGGCTGCAATTTATGGGTGCTGTCTCCATGTATTCAGTTGCCCATGCTACAAAGAACTCCTGAGTGACCTGGCACCATGTTAGGTATGGGGATGCGGTGGTGCATAAGAGCAGATGTAGTCCCTGCCCTCAAGGACTTCATAGTCCACAGATGAGGACAGGTGTTGACTAACTAAACAGTGATAAATACAGCAAAGGGAGTTGGGAAGGAGAGGCACAGAGTTCCCTGAGGACACATAAGAGCCTCTAAGAGCAGTTCTGATCCAGTGTGTGGAGTCAGATACAGTCCCTGAGGATGAGTTTGTGACAGCGGGACAAGAAGCCGGGGGAAGGGTGTTAACCAGAGAGAAGAGCAGGTGCAAGAGCTGTGAGGTGAGGTGGGCACAGCTTGCATGTGGGGCTGAAGGGAAACCAGTGGGATTAGGGCAGAAGGAGCAACGGAGGATGACTGCGAAAGGTGCCTGCAGAGCCAGGAAGTTCAGTTATGCACGTCCTTGGGCGGAGGTGAAAACAGATATGCTGGACGTCTATGTCTTTACATTCTCTGTGTGGACCTGTACACCAACCCCCTACCCAATAAAACTGTATTTTACCCCCTTGGAGCTGGCATTGTCCCATTGAAAAATGTATGTTCTAGATTCCCAGCTATTGGTGATCACTACCATCATATTCTTCTCATTTCCAAAAGCTTTTTCTATAATAAGACAAACAAGTTTCTCTCCCTGCCCCTACCTGGACTGCGAAACAAAGGGCCCGAGTGCTGTTTACTGTGGACCAGTCCGGTTGACGCTAAGAAAGGCATTTCTGCTGCTTTGGGTCTCATTGTTCTTCATCCACTGTCCTGTTCATTTACCTTACTATGCGAAGGGTAGTCCATGGACGAGCTGCATCAGCATCCCCTGAGTACTTGCTATAAACTCCAAATTTCAGGCCCCACCCTGACCTACTGAATCATTTAATATGTAACTTTATTGTTTGCACAAAGTTTAAGAAAACTGATGTATACCATGCAGAGCAATTGTGAAGATAGCATTTTAGTCCCATTTTTACATTTTATTTCTGGTGCCTAGTGTAGTGTCTGGCACAAAAAAACTTCTCTGTAAGAAAATAAATGAGCAAATACTAAATTGGTACAAAGTGAGAGGTGGTATAGATTTGATTCATTCTCACTTAAAACTCAGGGTACAGTTCTCCTTAAATATTTTATCAAGCTCTAAGAATTGATTTGCAGTCCCTATTAATTTTTAAATGCATATCAGAAAATGTTGTGTTTTTTTTTTGGCTTGGTGGTGTCCAAAGTTTCTGCCTGTTCATTAAGACCAGCAGTGGCTTCCCGTACAATGTGCCCTGCCCTTCCCCTCTGTCCAGCTGCCATCCCTGTTGAGTTTTATTGTAGAGCCAGTTCTGAAAATAGCAAGAGAGACACACACATTCCCACTTGGGAGGGAGCCCGGTCACCTCCGGCGGTGCATGTTGGCTGACGTGGAGACTGGGGGAAGTCCGGTTCATGTCTCCTAGAAACTGCAGCCTGCCAAGTGACAAACCAAATTAATTTTTTAATCATTTATAATTCTTCACATGATTTTTATTTAATACCATTAAGTGATCCATGTATTCTTCACAGTGAGTCTCTCGTGCATATTCTGTAAAAATTGTGTTTTTGCCCTGGCTAGGCTTGGCCTGATTATTTATGACCAGATGGCAAACTATTGATGAGGTTGAGAGTTTTGTGGAAGGGAGGAGATGTGAATTCAGATTCTGGGGAAGGCGGGATTTGGCAGGCGAGAGAGTGAGTAAGGTGTAATAGGGTGGCTGAGGCAATGGAGACCTCTGGTAACTGGCAAATTTGGGGGGACTGCATAATCTAAAACATTCAGTTTTTATAATAAATTTAGTCACTAATTCATAATTATTTTTTAATATGAAGATTCACATCTGCAAAGGAAAGTCGAACACTCTGCAATTAGAAACCACTAAGTAGAAGCCTTTCTATAAAGGTTGTAGCGGTACGGAAAGTGAGAAATGCTAGGGTGATTTGAATGACAGCACCATCTCCTGTTTGCCACAGCTTATAGTTTACAGGACACCTTCAGGAAAGTTGTAGTATTTGATCTTTATGATAATCCTGTGGGGTTGCTAGGGCTGGTGCTATTTCAGAGAGAAATTTCCCATTTCACAGAGAAAGTATTAGATTGAGTATGCCCAAGGTTATTTGGTTATTGGTAGATTCTCTTATTCCTTTATATCAAGGAAAAATACTTGCCTACCAGGTGACAGGCACTTGAGACACATTGTGTCATTAATCCTCCCAACAAGTGTAACAAGCTTCATTTTAAAAATTAGAAACCTACACCATCAACATTAATAAACTTGTATCAAGCCTCAGCCTAGTGGCTGTAGCAGGGGCTAAGGTTTCAAATGGACTATCTCATTGTATCCCCATAACAGATATTCTAGGTCAAAACTAGATACTCTTAGAATCCTATTTTACAGAAGAGAACACACTTTTCCCCAGAATGGTGAACTCTCTTGCCCAGAGCCACACCAATGAGCAGGTGGTGAGGCTGAAGTTGGATGGAACCACCACTGTAGTGGTAGTGCCGTGAGTACTGCAAAGTCCCCTTCATTAGATTCGCCCACACGAGACTGCTGATGTTGACAGCTTGTCTTCTGCAACAGCAATTCCGTATGTCTTGACCTAATGAACTGCACCGTATCTGTCTCCAATCAATCTTAAACTAATTTCCAGAACAGGAAACAACTATGAACAGGTAGATTGTTTGGGGGTATTTTTGTGTTTTTAGCTGTGTTCAGAAATCTGCTAATCATGTATTAACTTAAGAAAGACCTTGAACTTGAAAACTGAGGAAAATCCACATATATTTGTTAGATATGAGTGTTATTTCAGTTTAA
>PVKM010007802.1:0-40557 GCA_004027735.1 Carollia perspicillata | reverse complement strand
ATTACTCCTTCCAGTTGTCTGAGGAAGAATGGAAGCATTTCAGAAAGAATGAAGATTTCCATTCTTTGGACTACAGTACAGGTCTATTCCAGCTCAAAGGGGAACTTCAAAAGCTGCTCACATGGAAGAATATTACTTGTCTTTCTGCAGAGGTGGAGATGACGTTCACATGAAAGAAACACAAGAAAATGTTGGCGAAGTAAAAATAGAAAGACACCTATCTATAAAGTAACATGTCATCTTCTGTGCATATGACTGTTATTTTTTGCTGATGCAAAAATGAGATTCTATAGCTTAGACTGACTTTGAGAGGTATGATTTTCTAAGGGTTTAAATGAAATACTTTAGATAACAAGGTCCCAGGTGAAAATGGGAACACTTTTCTGTGCTTAATGCTTTATACTTGCTTGCAAAGCATTTAGCATCTAATTCAAATCCTGGTGGTTTGGTTTTTCTTAGAAGTAAGAGACTCCAAGGCAGTACCAACTAAGCACACTCCAAGGGGGCATTTCTGATTCTGGAACTGCTGTGAGATCTTAGGACATATCAACATCCTTTCCTGTGGTTAGAATATACATGCATAAATTCGGTTATTAATATTAACTTACCCACAAAAGCACAATTTATTCTGTGGCTATAGGTTTTCAGAGTAAACTAACTTCTCAGAAACTCCTATCATTTCTAAGGTTAAGGAAATCTCCTATCTTCTCATATTAATTCTATTTACAAAGGTTCAAGATTTATTTTCCAACTAGAGTTAGATAAGCATACTTACCTTCTGAATCTCAGGTTAGTAAGAGATTCCTGGCTGGGTAATTTAGGATCTCTTAGGATTAATTATACTAAAGAAATGCCACAAATCTAAAGAAAGGCATCAGAAATTGGAAGAGCCAAGTGACCAGAGCCGAGTAAAGCCAATGACAGGATCACGTAGCACCAGAGCGCAGTGCGTAGGAACACACACTGAAAGCAGGTAAGTCAGGCCAGATCCTGTTTCTACTTTCTAGCTGTGCAAAGCAGGGCAAATTCTTTTTAACCTCTTCGTGTACCAGTTTCCTCATCTGAAAATTGAGTGTACGAGTAGTATCCATTTCACTGGGTTGTTGAGATGAAATCAGACCACACTGCCTGGCATATGGCAAGCTACTATTATTATTTATTGTATCCCTGAAAACAAAGGAATGAGAAGTTATCCCGACATAATCTCTATTCACAAAGGCCTTTTAGATATAGCCCACTCAGAATCTCTAGTACAAGCAACTAGCTCTTAGAAGTTATCAAGGTATTTGTCTAATTTCAGCTTCCAGTGTGTGTGTATGTAGAAGATGCTGGAGGCAATACAAGAGTTCATTTCTACCAGTCTCTTAGAAGAAAACGGCAATTATTTCTGATTAAACTGTTTAGCATGTCTAAATTTGAAATTAGTTAGTACTTTTAGAAATTAGCCTCACAGTCCACTAAGTGCTCTTCAAAGGACCTTTTAGTAGATGGTGTGAAATCACTGTCTTACAACACAGAAACAGACTCGAGATACTGTCTGTATTCAGTGAGATCGGCACCTACCTCTGCTACTCAGCAGTGCCCATTAGGCTGCTTCTGTTTCCTCCTGACTTCCGCCAAACCGTACTCCCCCACCACACTTCCCCAAACAGAACAAGTCAGTGTGATACTCCCGTGCTCCCTATTACACAATGAATTTCTAAGATGTAAATAATAATTGAACTGACTTGTAATGAGAACTAGAATTCAAATTTTATGTTGTTGAAGGAAAAGTAACAAATGCTAAAACAGCGAGTATTATAAAAATATTCCTATTGTCCCTATTTAATAGATTATTTCTACATTATACTCTCAAGTCTCCTTTTTCTGCCTACAGGCAAAGTTACTTTATGGGAGGCATTCTGGTACATTCAATTAAATATAAGGTACTTGGGTGAAAAACACAGACAACGCTGTCCTCTAAACAGACACGAGCGGTATATCATAGTATGTCTTCCTCCTTACCTTTCTACTCGACTGCACTCAAATTACGCAGCTCTCAAACCACTGTTTTTTATACAGGTAACTCAGAAACACATTGTGTATGTTTTACTTTATTGTAATTTTAGAGGCCTCATAATTTCATATTAATTTCTCTAGTAAAATAATCTTTTACAAAAGGTAGTAAAAGAAATCATGAAGTGAACAAAAGTATATCTTTTAACTGCTCACCATTGCTTACAAAATTACTTTAAAATGTTACCAGGAAACTTTAACTGTGGGTGGTATGTGGGGCTTGGTACCACACAGAGTAACAGGAGGAAAGAAACTTTTCTGGGGGCAGACACCTTTGTGATTTCCAACTCTAGAGGTGGTGACAGAGTCCTGTGTACCTCCTTCCAAGAGGAACATTCCACGGAATAAATTTAAAATCTGCCTCAACTGCAGCCTGACCATCTGAACTGGGGCAAATCAACTTACATCTCTGTGTCTAGGTTATCTGAAGTTTTGAAATGCACAGGTAAACTACGGTCCCACAAGAGGATTCTTGGGAGACAACATTAATGAAACCCCTGGGAACATAAGCCTACGGAAGAACTCCTTGCAGCCGGGTGAGACCTGGTTGCTGAGGACTACGCCTGAGACAAATGAAGCTGTCCTGCCTCCTCTGCCCTGCGCTGTCTGTACTTAGGAAAGATGAAAAATAACAGCTCCTTTGACTTGTTCTCATTCAGCAATTACTGCTGAATGAGATTCTTTGCAGGTTTTAAAGAAATGGTTGTGCATTAACTGACCTTAAAAGTTCAATGCCAGGTAGGAAACACCATAATGAAGACTCGAAATCAGCAACCTCAGGATTACACAGGCATTTCCTCCCAGTGAGGTGAATGAGTCAGAAACAAGTTTTAAAAAGAAAACTATGATAGAAAAGTATGGTCTCAAATACAAGTAAGTGTGTGTATTTCCCCTCTACTGCATATTCTGGAGTTGAAATCTACCCTGGGAACACTCGGTTCACACGGGGTAGGGGAACCTGCTTTGCCTAAGAATTCAGGACTGCATCTGTCTTGGTTTCTGCAGACCAGCATTTCCCGCCACCTTTAAGAGGAGAAAAAGGAGAACTGGCTATAAATTCGACCTCTTGTCATGCCATGTGGTCTTAAGTGACTAAAGCAAAGTCAGCATCAGTTGAGACACACAGACACCATGAAACATGGGCTGTGGAAGAAACAACTCCAGTGACGCAATCCAGGCTCTTGGCAGCTACATACCTTCCTCTAGCAACACGAAAGGTCAGACTACATCTCTAAACACGGGAATTTAAACACTTGCTGGAAGTTTACTATGAAAGATGTTCCCATGCAAAAAAAATTAACTACCACAGCTGCTATAATTATTATTAAATTTAAATCTCTGGCTTACTTCATCCTAGGGAAATTTATTTCAAGCAAGAATGCTGGGGAATCTAATCCAAAAGGTTTTCTCAGACTCACTGGTGCACCCATAAAGGTTTTTATGCGGACCAACAAGGGCGTTTGTTTGTAATTGCTATTAAAAACTGCGTGGACAGAAGGTGGAAGGTTACAAGCTGTCTGTTAGATGTGTCAGCGTCTAGTGGACAAGCAAGACAATGAAATCCATTTTCTCTTCTGCCCCCCATGATACTGCAGCTATCGACCTTAACAGCTCCTATTTATATATGTATGTTGAGTGGTGGTTTGGTAAAAGCATTCTGGGTAAACAGTGTGTAGATAAGATTAATTACTCTTTATTATTAGGTATTTTTAGTAGTTCACACTTGAAATATTATCAGCGAATATGCCATTTACTGAATGCTACATGCTAAACTTTGGGGCCAGGGTATGAAGATGAAAAATCGGTCCCTGTTCCCAGGGAGCTAGAGAAGTCTTGTGTACAGGAGATCTGGGCCTCGGACACGAGTAACTGTAACAGCATGTCACAGCGGCTGAAGGAGAGGCACAGGCAGGTAGACCGATTGGTTACACATCACCTGTAATTAAGAGATCAGGAACGGCATATGGCAGAAGTGGGCACTGAAAAATGGGTACGACCAGGAATTTTATGGAGGGGGTGGAATTATGGGGAACTGCTGCAGAAAACATGAGCAAACACATGGAACCAGGAAAGCAGGATGTTTACAGTAAAAACAGGCTGTTCGCGATAGCACTACCAAAAATCACAGTTGGGTACAATGTCCATTAACTTTGCAAAAGGCAGAATTATGTTAGAGGTCTTATGTAGTAAGTGAGCTCAAATTCACCACATCTACTGGAGTCAACCACACATTCTTGCAGTGAATTGGCTTCACTCAATTCTTAATACCTGGTTGTAAGATGCACCTCCATTTCAGGACCTTGAAGCTAGTTTTAATTCTTCTTACAAAAATAAATGGCAGTAAGCTACCTAGTACCATATAAAATGCTATGAAAACTGAGTCTTGAAGACTGTGTGGGTGTTTTTTTAAAGCAGGTATCTTCACTAATTCTTACGAGGAAGGTGACAAAGCCAAGTCCTTAACTGCAAGTGGCATACAGCGGAGACTCCACAGGAGGGCAGCAAAACGCAGGCCTTCTCCTTCAAAATCTGAACTACGTGAAAACTGCTGTAAGTTACAATTTATAAATCTACAGAAATTTAGGTTGAAGAACACAGACTACACAAGCTATAAAAGGGAATCAGATTTAGGTAAATAGACGCTATAAAAAAACAAACACTGGGAAGACAACACAGATTAATCCTTCTGTAGACTGGAAAAGATATAGCTCATGTAAATCGTTTGGAAATTCTCCCATTCTTTTCCACAGTGGAGAAAGCTTTCAAACACATATTACAGAGAAACTTGCAAAAACTCTAAGCACACCTAGATATTAAATTCTGACTTCTGTGTAACATTTATTCATAATTTCTAAAGTTCTGGGCCAACCATTTTAGTGGGCATGTGTCTCAGTGAATTAAGACCAGGGTTGAGAAATCCTGCGTTTGATGCTCAGCTATACTCAGTAAATGCCAGCACCATTGTTAGTGGCATACCTACCAAAGGAAGTCTGATAAATATAACCTACCACTGACCTTATGTTTTCTAATGTAATAAAAATAATACTGAATGAATACTAAAAGTGGAATTATATATATCAAAGACAAAATAGGACAATGTAGATTGTGAGATGTAACATTTTAATTTGCAAGTTAGTGAAGTTGAAGAATGAAAAGTATTTAGAAAAAATTTTAGAGTAATAAATGCTTGGAAAAATCCACTGTCGTGAACGTTATAGATTCAATATCTATTGTTTTGCTTATACTATTATTAAAATTTATTATCCAATTTAGTCACTAAGGAAGATACTAATTATTACCTCATGAAGTTTCATTCTCTGTGACTTCATTTTTTCTAATTAAAAAAGGTCCTTTTTTAAAATGTTGAGCATTTAAGAGACCTTACTTATACTTAAAAACATAAGTTTATTAAACAGACTCCATTTACTTTAAAAAGGGCCAGTGTGTTGTTACTGAAGCATGAGCTTGTTAAAGCAACTTATTCAGTTGTATTTAGGTTAAATCAAGTTGTAAAATAACAAAACAGTAAATGTAGAAAAACAGTGTAAATGAGGTCTGTCCAGAAAAAAGTCCAGCCATTGTTAATATTAGAAGTACAGATTACATGACACAAATGTTACCTAGCAGCCAAGAAAAGTGGACTAAAATGCACAAGTGTGAACAATGACACCTTCACTGTAACAAGTCAGTAGGGGCAGTAGACACCACTGAGTGAGCATGTGTACTGTGTGGCCATCACATTCAATGACTGAGTGAGTAGAGCAATGAATCTGCATCAAGTTTTGCGTTAAGCTCCAACATTCCTCCATGGAAACTATTTGGATGATTCAGAAGGCTTTTGGGAATGATGCAATGAGTACAGTACAAATAAAAGCTGGCACAAATGCTTCAGAGATGGTCAAGGATCTGTTGAAAGTGATCCATGTTCTGGAAGGTCTGCAGCAAGCAAAACACCTGAGCATGTTGAACATGTGTGGGCTGTAATCAACAAAGATGGGCAACTGACAGTGTGAGAAGCAGAAGCTGATCTGGGGATTCCAAAGACTACTGTGTCTGAGATATTGATGCAGGGTCTTGGCATGAAACGTGTCATGGCAAAATTTGTTTTGCAGCTTCTGCCGCCAGAGCAGAAGGAACATCGTGCTGCACTTGCTAATGACTGGATTCAAACTGCTGCCAATGAACCAGATTTCCTAAGAAGGTCATAACTGGAGATGAATCATGGGTCCACAGCTATGCATATGTTCTCGAAATGAAGGCCCAGCTGTCCCAATAGCAGTCGCCTGGTTCTCCACACCCAATGGTATGGCAAAGCTGCAGCAAGGTCAAGACCACGTTAAGTGTGTTTTTCCATTGGGAAGGTGTTGCCCATCACAAAGTATGCCCCTCCAGGCCAAACAATTAATAAGGAGGACTACCCCAAAGTTCTTCGTTGGTTGAGAGATGCAATATGACAAAGATGGCCACAGTTATGCGTAATTGGAGACTGGCAGCTTCATCATGACAATAGGTCTGTGCATGCATCACATCTTGTACATAGTTTTTTGGTGAAACATGAAATCACCCAGCTGACTCAGTCCCCCTACAACCCAGATTTGGTGCCCCGCGACTTCTGGGTTTTCCCAAAACTAAAATCATCTTTGAAGGGGAAGAGATTTCAGACCGGCAAAGACATTCAGGAAAGTATGATGGGGCAGCTGATGGCGACTGGGAGAACTGTGTGAGGTCCCAAGGTGTCTACTTGGAAGGACAATGAGGTGTCATTGTCCTGTGTACAATGTTTCTTGTATCTTCTTTAATAAATGCCTCTATTTTTCATAATGCATTATTGGATACTTTCTGGACAGACCTCATATTTCACAACTGGTGAAATAAAATATTTAATCAAAAGTATAAGCACTAGTTCTCTTTTGCAGTCAACTTGAGAGTGGGCAATTAAAAAATAAATCTATTAAGTTTTCCTTCCCAGTCCTTGAAACGGTAGTGGCAACATAAAACTTTCTATAAAAGAGAAGGCTTTGGCCCTGGCTGGTGTGGCTCAGTGGACTGAGTGCCTGCAAGCCAAGGGGTCACCGGTTCAATTCCCAGTCGGGATGTATACCTGGGTTGCGGGCTGGGTCCCTAGTGGGTGGTGCATACGAGAGAAAGCCACACATTGATGTTTCTCGCACTCTCTTTCTCTCTCCCTTGTCCTCTCTCTAAAAATAAAATCTTAAAAAAAATAAAAACATAAAAAAAGAGAGAGAAGGCTTTATTAAATGATAATCAAGGGAGAGAGATGATAGGCAGTTGCTATAAGAACTTATGTACTTAACAAATGGCAGTCAATAAAATGATTCCTAGATTAATAAAAGTGTGGAAAAAGTATGAGCTAAGTAATTCAGTACTAATTGACACATTTTCCCTATTAAGTCTTTATAAGTAGAAAAATTTTATGACTATAGCAATTATTTATTTTTAAGCTGAATTAATCAGTATTCAAAGGTAACAGAATACATTACCTATACAGATATTCCAAGAAACATAAACTGAAAATCTATGTGAAAAATCCCATGATTATACATGACAAGCAATAAAATACTTGCTGATGTTAACATACTGACTATAATTTTACCATTAAGTTCATATTGCCCGAGACATTATATTATACTATAACTCCTGTAAAAATAGTCACTAGTATGAATCTTTAAAGAAAATAATTTATGGGAGATTAACAACAGTGGTCAGGAAAATTATTTTAAAAAGGGTTTTCCAAGAGTCTTAAGTATTTCCAGTCTTGAAAAGCTTATCTAAAAAGTTTTAAATTGAGAGCTTTTCAAAAAAGGGAGGATAAAGGCAGTTTAAATCCTTGTCTAACCGAAACCAATATGAATTCTTTGATCATTACATGGAGAAGGAATCATGAGCCTTGTCCATCTTCCTGAAACCTTATACTGTCTTAATAAAAACTTTAGACAATAATATGTCAGACAAGTAAAATAACTTGTGAAGCTTATTTCAATATCGCAAAAACAAAAAAGCAAAAGCAGATGGATCATCTAAAGGTATAGAAACATTAATCATTATTCAGAGATTTTTATTCATTTCTGTTTATTGAGCAGCTGCAATTGCTTAGGTTTTCAAATACAAGCTCATGGTTTTTATAGTTTATTTCTTTCAAGTTTCAGCCTTCAAAGCTGGAACTCAGCAAAGCAACTGAATGAACAGGATTACTATAGAAACAAGTACAAAAAACACTGTCAAAGAAAATTCAATACTGAAATTAATTCAGTACCATCAATGAGTTTTTAAAACTAGAAAATATTATATAACACACTTTATTTAGGGGCTAGCAGATGTTAGATTCTTTTCTAAACTAGTTAAGTACAATGTGAAAAGGGCCACATTTAAAAAATTATTAATTAATGAGTTATTTCTAAAAGAACTAAAAAAGTATTCCCATTTCCCAATTATTTTCTTTTAATGTTATTGTACTGGACCCAACAATATTCTTTGGATAATCTGGACTATCAGACACTACAACTTTAAGGAAGGTCTGTTTCAGGTTAGTAGCACCTTGGGCTAGTTGAGGTTATATTCTGGGAAAAAATTTCAAGACAAATGAATTTCCTATCTTGACATGAGTAACATAAAATACGAATCAATTTCAAGAAACAAATACTGATTTTTATACACCAACAATGAACCATGAGAAAGAGAAACTAAGAAAAAATCCCATTTAATATAGCAATGAAAAAATAAAGTACCTTGGGATAAATTCAACCAAGGAGGTAAAAGACCTGTACTTGGAAAACTATAAACATTTAAAGAAATGGAAGGAAGATACAAATAAATGAATTCATATATCCTGTTAATGGATTGGAAGAATTAACATCATGAAAATGTCCATACTACCCAAAGAAATCTATAGATTCAATGCAATTCCTACTAAAATACCAATGGCATATTTCACAGATCTAGAACAAATACTTCAAAAATCTGTATGGAACCAAGACAGACCCCGAATAGCCTCAGCAATCTTGAGAAAGAAGAGCAAAGTTGGATGGATCACAGTACCTGATATCAAACTATACTACAAGGCCACTGCAATCAAAACAGCCTGGTACTGGCATAAGAGCAGGCACATAGACCAATGGAACAGAACAGAGAGCCCAGAAATAAACCCATGTCTCTGTGGTCAATTAATATTTGACAAACAGGGCACAAGCATACAATTAAGTAAAGGCAGCCTCTTCAGTAAACAGTGTTGGGAGAACTGGACTGATACATGCAAAAAAAAGAAACGAGACCACCAACTTACACCATACACCAGAATAAACCCAAAATGGGTGAAGACTAAAATTTAAGTCACAATACCATAAAAGTCCTATGGAAAACATAGGCAGTAAGATTACAGATATCCCATGTAGTAATATTTTTGCCAATACATCTCCTAGAGCAAGGGAAATAAAGGAAAAAGTAAACAAATGGGACTTCATCAAAATAAAAAGCTTCTGCACAGCTACAGAAACCATCATCAAAGGGAACCGACTGTACGGGAGAACATATTTGCTGATGATACAACAAGACAAGGGTTTAATTTCCAAAATATATAAAGCACTCATTTGACTCAACACCAGAAACACAGACAAGCCAATTAAAAAATGAGCAAAGGACCTGAACAGACACTTCTCCAAAGAGGACATACAGATGGCCCGCAGACATATGAAAAAATGCTCAATATCACTAGCCGTCAGAGAGATGCAAATTAAAACCACAATGAGATATCACTTCACACTGGGCAGAATGGCCATTATTAATGAATCAACAAACAAGTGCTGGCAAGGATGTGGAGAAAAGGGAACCCAAATACACTGCTGCTGGGAATGCAGACTGGGGCAGCCACTGTGGAAAATGATATGCAATTTCCTTAAAAAAAAAAAAAAAAAGGATCTGCCTTTTGACCCTGCGGTTCCGCTGCTGCGAATATACCCTAAGAATCTAGAAACACCAATTTGAAAGAACCTACGCCCCCATGTTCATAGCAGTGCTACTGACAATGGCCAAGTGTTGGAAACAGCCAACACTCCCATCATTAGATGAACAGATCAAAAAACTGCAGCACATGTACACAATGGAATACTATGCAGCAGAAAGAAAGAGGAAGGAATGCCTACCTTTTGTGACAACATAGATGGAACTGGAGACTGTTATATTAAGTGAAATAAGCCAGTCAATGAAAGACAAATACCATATGATCTAACTTATGGGAGGAATCTAATGAGCAAAATAAACTAACAAGCAAAAACAGAACCAGAGGCATGGAAAGAAGGGAAAGGGATTAGTCAAAGAGCATATATCAATGACCCATGGACACGGACAATGGGGTGGGGGTGGACTGTGGGAGTGGTGGTGGGCTGGGTGGAGGAGGGCAAAGGGTGAAAAATTGGGATAACTGTAATAGAATAAACAAAAATTAAAAAATATAAGTGCATCTTAATAAGAAAAAGAAACAAATACTAAACAAAAGCATATAATACTAATGCTAAGGAAAAGGCTTTTTAGAAAAGGTACATTATATACTTATTATATACTTTCAAAACCTTCCCAATAACAGAAACAAATCAAGAGAGGAGGGAGATGATAGTAGGTAAAGAAAATAAAACACTATTAATACATAAGCAGCTCAATGGAAAAGTTAAACTTGTTTACAAGGCTGTGCTTAGGTAATCTACTAAACATTTTCTAGGATTCAGTAAAAAAATGAAGATCTGCCCTGGCTGGTATGGCTCAGTGGATTGAGCGCCAGCCTGCAAACCAAAGGGTTGCTGGCTCGATTCCAGGTCAGGGCACACGCCTGGGTTGCAGGCCAGGTCCCCAGTAGGGGCTGTGCAAGAAGCAAACACTGTGATGTTTCTCTCCCTCTCTTCCTCCCTTCCCTTCTCTCTCAAAATAAATGTATAAAGTCTTAAAAAAAGAAAGAAAATAAAGATCTGTAACTTGCACTGTGAAAGCTCTGAATACTTTGTATACATTATGCATTTCTACTTATTTTTACCCAACACTTAGGAGAATCTCATCTAGTCCTCCCAATAGGTATATGAGATAGGCTTGTATTGTCTTTGCTTTTGTAGATGAGGACACAAGTTCCTTTACTGGGACTGACTCTAGCACCAGGAACTACATTCCACTGCTTTGCTGAAGTGAGGTCTGTGACCGCCGGAATTCTTGCAAGACCTCCACTTTACACTGTGCTCAGCACTGCTCCTCAACTAAGTTATGGGGTAACGTTGCTGAAAGACTTTTGGTTTCTTCACTAAAAAACCAGGCTCTGATAGTTTTTTAAAACATGAGCACTACAAACTGCTTGTGATGGCACTGCAATCCTGAGGCTCTCTAGAATAGGGAGTCAGGAAAACCAGTTTTGGGTGCCAAATCTACTAGTAATTACTATCTTTTAGACAAGTCACTTAGCCAAGTGGATGTCACTTTTTTTTTAACATCTGAAGTGAAGGAACTGAACAGATAGCCCTGTGCTTGAATATTACAATCAAATTCGAACATCAGTGGAGTGGCACTGTGTGCTCTACAATGGCGAGCTACTGAGGATGCACACATCTGTAAACCGTACCTCTCATTAATTCAAGTGAAACGCATTTTTCCTCTTGTAGTAAAGGTTAAACGAACATCATGGAACTCTCAGAGAGTTCTAATCGATGAATTTACAAAACTAGTTTAGATATTAACTCAAATATTTTGACCCATGTGGACACACCTTTGTACACGCGTATGTGCACCCTGCATACTGGCTTTGGAAGAAACTGGATGAATGCAGAGAGATGCCACTAATGCCAGGGGGCTCTTTAAAGGTGAGCCCCTTCACTGAAAGGCAAGAGGCTGTATTTCTGTGTATGAGCACAGAGAAACTGTCACTATACAGTTTGAATTCATGGACAGAAAAAATATCCCTGACCATAAATACCAGTTGCTATAAAAACATCAGAGGCTTGGGAAAAAGAAAAAAAAAATCTCACAGCCTACCAATCCCAGATGAATGCACTTTAGTCAGCCTTTCTCAACTGGGGTTCGGAGAGAGAATTAAGCCTAACAGCCTGCAGCATCTGTATAGTAAGAAATAAATAACTTCTTTCCTGTGTATCTAGAATTATACTGGTTATGCAATATCCTTTGGAAAAACTGAGAAAGCCATTTTCTGTGTTGTTGATCAGCACAGGAATTCTGGTTGAACTCATTATTTTGCCAGCACTTAACAGCTGCTTACCACTGCAAACAGAAGAGGTGATGTTGTACAGAAAAGGGTAAAACTGCATACAGCGAATCAACTTCAGGCTGCTTTCACACTCTGGGCATTTGGTAGTTAATTTCAAAGCCTGTCTAAAGGCCTCAAGTGCCCCACTGATATTCTTCAGAGCAAGGTAAGCATTTCCCAGGCTCAAAAAGGTCAGGGGCTGAAAAAAAAATCAGCAAAATGTTAATAAATTAATATTATCTGAGAATTACCAAACCTTTACATTATAGGTCTTTTGGCTTTTTTTTTAGGCTACCCCATAAAAGTTCATGGCTAACTGCCCACTTTACTTTCACCAGCTATTTCTAAACTGTGTAACACAAATATAAATTTATCTTTTACCTTTTTCCTAAGATAAAAAGTACATACATAAAGTGTGTAATGTACACTAGTATTAAGTGTATAGATCAATGAATTTTTATATATACAGAGGTCCTTAACCACCACTCATCTCAAGATATAAAAATAAAACACTCAGAATGTTCCCAGTGCCCCAAGAGGTTCCCTGGGGCAAAGTCAACCCCAATCTCAGAGGTAACCACTGTTGTGACTTCTACAGATTAGCCCTGCCTGTTCTTGAACTTCATATCAATGGAATCGAACAGCATGTTCTCTTATGTGTATATACAATATGTACCTTTTGTAGCTTCTTTCACTTAACACAAAACTAAGAGTCAAGTAATTGAATGTTTTTGTGTATCAGTAGTCAATTCTTTTTTAAAAAGTGTGTAATGTTGCATCATATGAATATAGTACTACAGTGTGTTCATCTACTCTCTTACTGATAAGGTATCTGAACTGTCTCCAGTTTTGGGCTATTATGAATAAAGCCACTATCAATATTTTTGTGAATGTCTTTTGATAGCCATTATGTACTCCTTTTCCTTGGGTATACACTTAGTGGTGGTTCTTAAGGAGGGGCATATATTCAATTTTAGAAGATACAACCAAATAGTTTTCCAAAAGGGATATACAGATTTATACTCCTACTTGTTAGTATGAGAATTTGCTCACTGGGTCAGTCTTTTTAAATAAGCTGTTTTAGTAAGACAGTAGCATCTCACTGTGGTTTTAATCTGCATTTCCTTAATTAGTAATGATCCTAAATATTTTTCCATGTGCTTATTGGCTATTTAGATATTTTCATTTCTGAAGTGCCTGGTGTTTTCCCCATCTGAAAAAATGGATTGTCTTTTTCTTATTGATATGAAGAACTTCACACACACACACACACTCTCTCTCTCTCTCTCGTACATACAAGATACAAGACCTCTGTTGGAAATATTTAGCACAAATATCTTCTCCCAGTCTGTGGTTTTCCTTTTCACTCTCTTAATGGTGTCTCTCCATGAACAGAAATTCTAAATTTTAATGAAGTTTAGTTTACGTATTTTTCTTTAATTATAGTTAGTGCTTTTTGAAATCTTTGCCTAATGTAAGGTCATGAAGACTTTCTCCTATTTTTTTAATCAAGAAGTTTTATCGTTTTATCTTTTACATTTTGGTACACAATCCACCTTACATTAGTTTTGTGTACAGTGTGAGGCAGGAGTAAAGGTTCGTTTCTTTTTCCCTAGGGTTACCCAAGTATTCCAGCACCACTTATTAAAAACCAAAAGCCTCCCCTGCCGACACACGCACGGAACTACAGACGTGCCTTTGTCATAAATCAGGTGACCATATACACGGGGGCCTATTTTAATTTCTCTATTGTTGTTCCTTAATATATTTGAGTACATCTGTGCCAATTCCATAATGTACTTCAGTACAACCGGTCTTCAAATCTAGTAATATCAGCCTTCCAACTGTTTTTCTCTATCTCACACCAATTTTTTTGGCTATTCTAGATCCATTTCTATTTAGATTTTAGAATGAACTACCAATTTACACACATATGTACACGCAGCTGCTGAGAGAAAAATAATACCCATGAAGCGAATCTATAAATCAATTTGGAGAGAATTTACATCTTAATATTGAGTCTTCCAATCCACGAGTACGATGTGCATCTCTGCTTACTTAGGTCTTTCTCCTCTTATCAATGACTTGTACTCAGTATGGAAGCTGACTGCATCTTCCTTTGGGTTTGCTTCTCGGTATCAGATTTGGACACTGCCATAAATAGTTTCGGACTCTGTTTTCCAACGGTTTGGTGGGACTCGGTTTTTAAAAGCAGGCCAAAGCGTTTAGTTTAGGGCGTTTTAGCTGAAATACACCTATGCTTTGTGTTTTTGTAATTTGCTTGTATGCACACCACTCACCCTACACTTACTTTATGATTGAAAATATTTTAAAAGCTCTAAGAATATTTCATTCTTAAATTGCACTATATATGCCTATGAAATGCAACACCCATGGTTTACTCAACTACTTGCTTTTGATTCAGGTGTTTAGGTCACCCAAAGTGTCTCATGTAACAAAGCCAATGTGTGCAAAATATCCCAAATTACAGAGACCTAATCCAAGGAGGCTTCAAATTACATGTGAAGTATTACTTAGTGGTTCACTTGCAGATTCAAAATGAAGTCTCACGCCTTGATTTCAAGATTGTCTTTGCACTCTGCGTAAGAAAGCAGTGCTGTGATTACTGCTATGCTGAGTGATGGTGGTGCAAGTGCCCTGTACTGAGATGAACTAGTAAGCATTTGGACAAAATGATAAATTTTCATCAATGCTTGCAGAAAATAATCACTGAATATTTACTAATGTTTCAGACACTGGGGATCCAACAGACAGGAAGCAGGATAAATCCCTGCCCTTGTGGATCATAGTCCAGTGTTACACAACTGTGAAGAGAATGTGACAGAGAAAATTATAGCAGGATGCAAGCAACACTAGAGTGGGGGAGGGCCATTTTAAATAGAGGAATAAGGGAAGGACTTACTGAGAGGTTAGTATTTGTAAAACATTTTAAGGATATGGGGGAGCATGCTATGAAGAAATCCTGGTGGGAGGGTGAAGTATTCCAAGCAGAGAGAACAGTGCCAAGACCCTGAGGTGGGAGCATGGCCAGCACATTCAAGGCAATGCAAGGAAGCAAGTGAGGCCAAACAGAATGAGCGAAGGATTGATCTCATGGAGATGAGGTCAAAAAAGAAACAAGGTAATGCAGGACTTTTACACCATTATAAATTCTTGTCTTTTACTGTACGTTACACGGAGAACCGTTGCAGAGATTTGAAGACACAAATGACATTTATTTCCTTTTTTTACCAAGGAACTGACTGTTGCTATATTGTGAAGAGACTGCAGGGGGACAAATGCCAAAAGCAGAGAAGCAAAGTAGCAGGCTGCTGAAATAATCCAGATAAAGATAATGGTGGTTTAGATTAGACAGCAATAGAGATGATGATAAATAGTGAAATTATAGGTATATTTTGAAAATAGAATCAGCAAGGTTAGCTAATGGATTGATTTTGCCCTGAGAGAAGGAGAAAGGTTATAAACAAGGCTCCAAGTTTCTGTCCTGAGCAACAGGCTTTACTTTAAATGGGGAAGACAGAGAAGAACAAACTGGAACAATGTTAAGAGGCTTAGTTTTTTGAGTGTGTTTTAGACACTGAGGTGGAGATGTCAAGCAGGCAAGCTGTTGCATAAAGGAGTCTGGAGTTCGGAGCAAAGGTGATAGATGGTTCCATAGGGAAAGGATGGTGCTCTCAAGATGCGGTACTGGCACAACTGCCTATCAGTGTGGACGTGAGCTTTGACGAATAACCTTTGACCCCTACCTCACATCATAAAGAACATTTAACTTGAAATGGATCATAAACCTAAATGTACCACCTAAAACTATAAAACATCTAGAAGACAATACAGGAAAAGGTCTTTGTATATTTGAGAATTAACTATTTAAAGACAAATCATAGAAAACACAAAACAGAACTAATTTTTCAAACTTCTTATGAAGAAGTTAAATCAAACAATAGAAATAAAAAGAGAAAAGATAGACAAATGTAAGGGTAATTTTAAAAGCTAAGACAAAAAAGCAAAGAAAATATTTTTAACATAACAGATGGAGTTAAAGACATATATAGTATAAGAGTTGACATAAAATTAAACAACAAAATTTTAACGAAATGAACAAAATGCATACAAGAACTTTTACTTTAAAAATTAAAAGATAAAGCAATTTATATTACAACAGAGAAGTAAAAACTTTCAAAGTAAACTTGTTTTACAAACATAAATTCAGAGGCAGTATGACACAGCCAAAGGTGTGAGCCCTGTGGCCTCTCTCCCTGAGTTCAAATCTGAGCTCTGACTTTCGGTAAATCTCTTCCAGTTTCTTCATCTATCAAATGCGTAAATCCTATCTTGTAGGGCTGTTATGAGAATTAGATAAGTTATCGCATGCAAAGTGCTATCGTACCTGGTTCTAGAACAAAATCAACCAAAGTTAACATTTATTGTTAACTGCTGAATTTTGGTGAAGAAACAGGTGAAATGAGTACTTTTAGACCTTGGTTATGGCAATGTATATTGTCCCAAATCTGTTGGTGGATTTTTTGGTATTTTGTATCATAGTCATTAAAAGCTGTGATATACCAATCCATCAAACCTTTAAACAACCATTTAAGTTGATGGCTATAAAAACCATGAAGTAGTAAGTTACTCTTATGCAATACATTTTAAAGATCACCAATACAACTGAGTTGCAATACTATGAAATATTTACATAGAAGGAAAGCTTAACAAGGAAATACTTCCAAATTTGGCGACTGTGGCTGAGGTACTGAATAAGGTTTATTTGGGGTATCTACTCTGAATCACTGATTTATCTTTTTATTCTTGTTTCAGTACACAGTTTTTAACAACTGAAACTGTAGTATAACATTCGAATGTAGAAAGGCAAGTAGTCTGTAAAGGAGCTCTTTTCTTCTCAAGACTATCCTGCCTAACTGCCTTGGCTTGTAGCAGTTGAAAGTGAAGAGCATCGAGGGGAATACAGCTGTGTTCACCTTCCATCTGGATACCCAACCTTCCTCACGTCCCATATGTAGCATCTGTTCCCATGGTGCCACCACACCGGGCACCTAGTAAACACTCAACAAATACTGGATGTGCTTCTTGAGCAACTCGACCTGTTGTATAGTATAGCAACTGTCAACTTTTGCTTAAAATCCAGCTATGCATTTGTGTATTTTAAAGGACACTTATTTTAATAGGAAATATTTTCTCCTCATATTTAAAAAATTGGTTCAGAATATCTCAAATAAACCTAAATCATTCAATCACACTTCTTCTAAAAGTTCCTTTGGACAGAAAACTTATAAGCTTTCAGATACCAGGTATAAAAGCAATGTAACTGTACATTTATTCTAACTGTACTTCATCAAACCTAAGATGTCATGTCATCGATTGTAACACATATCCTTATTTCAGAGATGCTGAAATATGATTAAAAAAAGGAAATGCTGTCTTAGAAACTATGAAATAAAGCAGCTAACTGCAAATTAGTGATGCAACTGCACAGACTATATGAGGGAGGTCCCAGGCATGCACATCAGCCCTCCTGTCCTCACCAAACCACCTTTAATCTGTGGTCTGGCCTGGTTGGTATAAAGATATCTATGAATTCAAGCTGTAAACCAGCATAATATTAAGCAGTGTGCATGTTGTGGTGAGTAGGATAAAGGAAAACCAGATGTTTCAGAATAACATAAAATAGTGGCAGTGTATTTTTAGCAGCAATGTCATTCTTATTTAAATGTAATTTTCTAAAAAATACGTAACTGTATAATCACACATTTCACTCATTTAAAATAAACAGACACATGAAAAATAAAACAAAATAGGTTTCCCGTGCTCTTGAAATATGCACATTCTACTCTGAGTCTGAGTTACCCTGCACAGCATACGTAGCCACAAAGGAGCATAAAACCTTACCTCGGAGCTATTGATGGCCAAAGCTTGAAGCAGCAGCTTAGCAGCATCAAGATGAAGGCCATAGTGAATCAAAAGGTTGGCCAGGTTCACAAGAGGAACGTCCTGGTATTGAAGTGGAGCCAAATTCAAAGCTCTCTGAAGACAAGCAATAGCAAAAGTGCTATTTCCTACCGCTCTCCAGTAGAGTCCAGCTTCATTGAGTATCAGCCAGACAGGAGCATTTGGCTGAAAAACCCCAAACACGTCACTCAGTACAGGAGTATAGTACTTGTTCTAAAAAGGATTTTCAATATATGCATTTTAGTTTTCCATTACAATTACTAATCACTTAAATTTCAGATGTCTGAAGTAGGTGACTCACCTTATTAATAGCGTGAAATAAGAAAGACCCAATTTCTTCTTCTGGGACAGTATAGTTATTAATACGGGAAAGCAAAATCTGAAAACAACAAAAGGAAGACTGACTCAATTGAAAATAGCAGGGAAGACATTTGGAAAGAATCTCTATAGATAGCAGCTTCTACTTGAGCTCCTCAGGAACAGCTAATTTGGACAGATATTTATAATTACATAGCACGAGGACACAGACACACCAACAGGTGTGGCCCTGCTCACATGTATGCCCTAGTTTCCTATAATTAAAAAAGTTGAAAGATATATACCCCATATACATATTAAGGTGATCTACCATATCCCATTAAAGCCAAGCTAAGTATCCAGCACCAAATGAGAAATTCTTCAGGAGATAGCAGCATGCAATCCCTGATGCTATAAAGATCTACCTTTTCTAGCTGGGAAAGCACCTGACCCTACACTCGTCTATGGTCTTGCAGCACGTATGCAACTGTGAGCAACTCTAAGACAGGTAACATGGCCTATCTATCTTTGTATTCCTAGCACTCCGAACAATGCCTAGCACATATTTTTTTGCCTCGGTAAACGTTTTTTGAATGTAAGTAGTAACTGTTCAGTTTTAAAATTAAGTTTAATAGGAGGTTGTTGCGATGGTCTGTTTTCTCTGTAAAAAGGTTATTTTTTCATTTGTACCTATGAAATGGAATGTAATATAGAATTTACAGTCAGTAATAATATATTTCTCATTACACATAACTAACAGAATTAAAGAAAACAACATGACAGAACTTATTTGTAAAAATGTTTCCAAAATGGTTATCAAATTTACACATATTCCTAAGGACCTCATATAAGCCCAAAGCAAGGTTGATAAGGCCAGCAGAAGAGAATCTTCACGCTTTCAATTCACGCCAACGTCTGAAGGGGATGCAGAGCTAAACTGAGTGGGCACAAGGGCCCCACCAAGAGACGGAGCGCTGCGTTCCTCATCTCGCAGCCCTGTCAGTGGGAGGGAGTGCTCAGGGGGTCTAGGCAGATGGCAGCCCGAGGAACACTTTCCTGGCACTTTCAACAGCATCACTGATTTCTTAAGGATTTCAACAATTCTTTAACTCTACCCTTCAGTATGATCAAGGGAAAGCTCAACCACTGCCTCCTATCACATTTCTGTTCCACCTAAGGGGCTTGTGAAGTTACCCAGAATGGACGGCAATAAACACCAGCCTAAGTGAGCCTTACTTTGCGTGCATGGTCATCTGGCATTTTGGCTTTCAGATCCATGCGGACCTCTAATTCTTTGACTAAGTAGGACAGAGTCTGGCTTTTTCTGAAGTCAGTTATGGAACAGTCAGGGGTTTGGGCCTCTTCTTCTGAAGAATAATCATCATTGTTGAGTTCGTGGATCCTGGCACAAGAAAAAGGAACAAGATTCACATTTTCCAAGTTTGGGTGATGTCAAGATAAAGACTTAACCTTTCAAGTCCAAGGCTGGTGCTCTCAAAGAACTGCCAGATGACAATCATGCAGATTCAAGTGCTTTGCCAAATCCATCAGCACTTGCCTGAGTCCTTTGTTTTCTGGAGGCAGAAAGTATGTTGGCAGCTCTCCACCAGCAGGGACACTCGGGTAGCTTTCTGCACAATCCGCCCTTTTAGGCCAAAGCATATCCTGTTTGTCCTAATAAGGAAAGGACGTTTCTCATCAGTTTCTTTGGATTTCGCATTTCAACAGGCCTAATGAACTTTTAAAAGAACATGAGTATACTAGGATAATTAAACAATAATTTAGTTATTTTAAGATACATGTGGACATTGTGGTTGATTGGGTAATATTCCTTCCACTGCAGATTATTAGTCTAAGACAGTAATTCTACCTGCTTTATCACACACTGGTTCAGGGTTGGGCAGGCCTAAGTCAGGTGAGCCAATGCTTGGGGCTTCCGGGAAAGAAAAGCCAGTCTTAGTTTCTTAGGCTACACAGAAACAAAACACTTTTTGCTCTAGTTGCTGCTGGCTGTCAGGCTTTAGGATGCAAACCAGTACTGTGATGGCAAACTTAAAAAGGTGAAATAAATGGGTCACTGGTGACATCCCTGAGCCACTGAACCAACCATACTGAAATTATGCCTTATCTCTGGACTTCCTGTAATGAGAATTTTCTCTTGTTGAAGCCAATTTGAGGCGAAGATTGTGATTTGTACCTGACAGTATACATATTCTTATAAAATTGACACAGAAAACTATTTTTCCCTTAACTAAGACCATTTCTTTGCCAATGCCAAAGTTTAACAATTGATTTTGATTTGTAAAATGTTGACTTTTCCTAAATATAAAAGCTTGCTAAACTTATATTCCAATGCTATCAAACTATGGTAAATTTATTTCTAAGTGGCTGTATTAATTTTGTTAGAATACAAATACATTCTGAAAATTTAATAGTGAATAAAAAAATATGATCTCTGGTATTTCCATTGACTACCGTACAGTTATTTCTTAGCTTAGAAGCTCATCTTTATTAACTTGCTTATTATCTGCATCTTCTGCTAAAATGTAAGCTCCAGCAGAGCATGGAGTTTGCATACTATAGTATTAGTACCAGCCTGGTACACAGTTGGGAGCTCAATAGAAGAATGCTGATCAAAAATGTATATCTGAGTATGTACTTAGGTCCAGTCTAGACACTTGCTAGGGTTGGTAACTGTACTCAGAGCTCAAAGCCTGGACAGAAATCAGAAAGGCAATCTGCCCCATCTGACTAAAAAGAAGTCAAGGCAGACCCAGTGTCTCACTTATCTACCTAGCTGAACACCTAGCTGAACAGTTAGTAGAAGTTTACTAAGTCCTGACCTGAGCTGAACTGTGCTGTACTGTGCCAGGGGCCATATTAATCAGTGAGGTTGAGAGCCACTGCCTTAAAGGAGCTTGTCTGTTTGAGAAAGCTCCTTCATCACCCTCTGTTAACTTACCCTATATGCATCAGAATCCCTGCCCCAGACCCAGAGAATAGAATGGGCTACAGGAGAAGCCTTGACCAAATCACTGATGTCACTCTGATTTGCTGGAACATCAAAGTTCACGGACATCATACTGGAGGTTGATGAATCTTCACCAAACTGCAAAATGAAAAGTTCAATCAAATTAAAAGCAGAAAAGGAGCTGTGACTATGATTTAACCCAAAATATATAGTGAATACTCAAAATTAGTGTGAAATCAGAACTTTTAATTATTCTCAGAGCTATGCTCCAACGGTATTCTCTCATAGATAATGATGCATAGTCAGCAACTTTCCATCAACTGGGGAACAACCCATTATTTACTGGGTTGTGCTCCTGTCCTCGTACTTCCTTTCGATGACTGAGTCCATTTTACGTTTAATGATTAGCTGATTTAGAGGCCTGCTTCATTATTTCACTCCCCTACCTAGACTAAAATGATCACTACTCTATAAAAATAATGTTCTGTGGGTCGAACCAAGGGTTCTTAAGAGTTTAATATAGCTGTCATTCAGGCCTTATAGACCATGTACAGTCAATTCCAAATATATATAGCCTTCCTCCAAAATAAGGTAAAACAATGTTTGATGTTCTCATAAGACTGAGTAGTTCTAAAACTTTGCTAGATAAGAGAATGGGACCAGGATGGGACAGGGTAGGAAAGACGTGGGAAAAAGGAATGAATACAATGAGTATTCCTTGGGAAACAGAAATGTCATTCATGGAGGAACAGGGTATTTTCTATAAACTTTATGATTTCATAAACATAACAGACAATTCAAAACCTTAAGTGAGAGTCAGAAGTTTTAGGGATCAAAAATACAAGGAATCAAGGAGGGGGGGCAATATTACTCTTACATATGTAAAAGCTTATGTAAGAACTAGAAAAGAACAAGAAAAAGACCTGAACATAATCCACGTTTTCGAAGATATCCCCACGATGGTAGCGCACAGGTTGGTCCCACTGGCAATGTAAACTATGCTGCTGGTTGACCAGACGGCATATCTGATGATTTCCTGGAATAAGAAAGAAAATTAAAATTGATGAGAAAGATCGGCAATGTCAACATGATTTTCTTAGTTTAAATCATTTGTTTCAACTCTGTATTCTTCAGAGCCTGGCAGAGCACTTACAGAGGTATTTATACTGGAGAACACTGATTAATGGATAATTACATTAAATCCTTCTAAGGAAGACTCGCTCCACCTACAATACATTGGGTCTCCAGATAATCACTAAGATATCTTCTGGCAATTACATTGCCTGATTGTAAAAATCTATTAATTACAAGAGACTTCAGCCATCTCTCTGGAAAGAATTTGTGTTATACACTTCATAATCCTGTTTCAAATTTATATATAAGAGCTCTGGTTACACTTCAGTACAGAGAAGTCAATAATCCTAAAGACTGAACATACTCTTTACACTCAAAATAGCAAAGAAAATTTCCCTTTCTTTCAAGGGACTTGTGTCAACAGTGGTTCTACTTTGGGCCCACAGATTTTTGATACGTCCTCTTCCCCAAAAAAATGTTTGCACATACACAATTCTACTTATAATTCTGGTAAGGTTTTCAGAATTCCCTGAACCTAATCAATTGACTCAGATTAAGACCTCCTGCTTGAGATAAATTCTAATCTAAAATCTTCTAAAATAAAACGTTTGTTTTTAAGGGAACAAGGAGAAAAGGTTATTTATTTAGCCTTGTTGCCAGTGTTGACTGAAGAGGTAGACGCTCTGTTTCTAGGGTGTGTCGGGCTTGTTTTACTTGGTGTAGGCTCCAGGTGCAGTGTTTTCAGACCAGCAGCAATAGGCATCAAGTGGGAGCTTGTTAGAAGTACAGAATCACACCTCTCCTCAGACCTACTAAATCAGAATCTGCATTTTAGTAAGATCTCCAAGAGACTGACTTGTATATTAAAGTTGGAGAAGTAATGATGTAAGTAAGCCACAGAGGGCAAACAACCACTGTTAAGACTAGGATCTAAAAGATTTGACTTTTATCTTAAAATGTAAATTTAAGAAAAAGTCCAGAGACCAAACCAGCACTCAAGGCCTGCTGGTATACCTGCTGTGATGACACTTGATTTGAGAATCTAAGGAAGTTATAAGCCCAACTTTATAGTGCTTTATGACTACACGAAAGTTATGAAAGTATAGTAAGCTGGAAGGGGATTTCTCAACCTGTCTTCAGTGATCTGGATCAGTGCTTACCTAACTGTGCCTCTTTCGCCATCTGTGTCTCATGGATGATGTTTCTGAAGATTTGCTCCTCTTGAATCAGCTTATGTTTTTCCAGGATCTCCTGTTGTCTCAGGTAGTGATCATGCTGCTTTTGATATTCTTTTAACTCATTCAGGGTTCGCTGGAGGGATCTTAATAGTTTTAACACCAGGGAAAAGTTACAGAGCTTTAAAATTGTGAATTTTAAACCCACTTACATGCACAGATTTTCTGGTTCTGAGCAATAATTCTAGATTTTACTTTTCTCCTTTAACATATAATCACTGTACCACAAGTGCAAGAAAAATGAGGCTGAATAAATGCTATTGTTTTATTAAAACTTGGGGTCAAAAAATGGATGCAAAATTCTCCCCTTAAATACAACTACCCTGATATTAAATAAATGACATGCAGAACTTTTCATGTGCCAGAAACGATGTGTAACAATATACTATAAACTTTTACACATTTAACAATTCTTGTTTCCTTCCACAAAGTCTGTCACTTCCAATGACTGTCAAAGCCTTTCTAGAATCCTCCTTTGATTTTGCCTAAAGACAAAGTTAAGTGTAAGGGCCACTCTACCTTGTTCCACACTCTAGCTCCTTGATTTTATAGATTTGGGGAAAAACCACAGAAATTTTACTTTAGAGAGGAATATTCTTTACCATGTGGTATCAAATCAGCTGCCTGATTATATTTAGTCACAAAAACCTTATTACCTATTACACTATAACATACGGAGATTTAGGAGCTGTACAGATTATATTAAAGAGAGCCAATTTGATTTTTAAGAGCGTAATATTGGAAGAAGCTCAGCCAGAGAAAGTTCTGATCAGGTATAATACAAGCCAGGTATAAACAAGGAAGCTGCCATTCTTTCTTTTCCACTACATAATGCTTTAAACCAGGCGTGTCAAACTCATTTCCAACGGGGGCCACACCAGCCTCGCGGTTGCCTTCAAAAGGCCAAAAGTAGAGCTCGTCGCCTGTAGTTAAGGGGGTAGTCACATTCATATGGTCCTAAAATTATTTCGGCCCTTTGAGGGCAACCTCAAGGCCAATGTGGCTCCTGGTGAAAATGAGTTTGACACCCCTGCTTTAAACAGACTGGAAAGTAAGCAAATAGAAAAGTTCAGTGAGTTCCAAATCATCATTTAATTCTCTAATAATCCAAGTAGACTTGAAACATTAAGGCTAACTCTGTAAGTGATGAACGATTCATTTCTGAGTTATGTGGTACTTCTTAATTGGCCCTCTATTTATGGAATCAAATATTTTCATCAAGTATCCTACAAGGATCAAGTACAATAGAATTCCATTACTGCAAAACTTATACAAATCCGACTAAAATGTGAGCAAAATAATGTCTCTTATCCTCATTTAACCAACAATAGTTCGACCCAAGGAGTCAAAAGTGAGGAAGATCAAACATAGCATGTGCAAGTCATTTTACTGACACTGTATTCTATGGATATAAAACCATAATGAATAGACCTCCTGAGTATTCAGCAGCATACCCCCTCCATCTGATTTCACAGAAGTAACTGATGTTCAAATCATAAAGCTCTAAATGACAGCATTTACTGCAAATATTCTCCAGTTCCTAGAGTCCATGCTATTAAAGACATTTCTCTGTACCACCACTAACTTGTACTAAACCTTGTGGATATGGAGAAAAGGGATGGAACTAGCAGTAGTGAAAATGTGCTTTTTAAAATTCCAATGAACAGCTCTGGCTGGTGTGATTCAGTGGACTGAGTGCTGGCCTTCAAACCAAAAGGTCACCAGTTCACCTTCCAGTCTAGGGCACATGCCTGGGTTGCAGGCCAGGTCCCTGGTAGGGGGTGTGCAAGAGGCAACCTCATTGATGCTTCTCTCCCTCTCCCTCCCACTCTCTAGAAATAAATAAAAACAAATCTTTAATAAAAAATAAAATTTGAAGCCCTGGCTGGTATAGCTCAGTGGATTGAGCACAGGCCTGTGAAGCAAAGGGTTGCTGGTTCGATTCCCAGTCAGGGCACATGCCTGGGTTGCAGGCCAGGTCCCCAGTAGGGGACACATGAGAGGCAACCACACACTGATGTTTCTCTCCCACTCTTTTTCCTTCCCTTCCCCTCTCTCTAAAAATAAATAAATAAAATATTTAAAAAATAAATAAAATTTCAATGAACAAATTAACACTGATATCACCATCTACAGGTCTAACCTAAGGTTTTATGGTGTTAGTGCTCCAGGGACAATTTTTCTCCCAATTACCTATGTTGAGCTTCCAATTTTTGCTCCAGTTTTTGCTGGCACAGGACAGCGTGCTTCCTCTTTATAGCTTGCTCAAACCCAGGTTTGGCTTGCAAAGCATGGTCGTAACAGAGCACCGAGTGGTTATATTCCCCAAGCATCTGAAAGGAGAAAGCAAACACACACACACACACACACGGGAAAAACGTTAGTCAGTCTGTCTGCATCTGTCCAAATCCCCTAATAATTTATGAGATCACACCAGTATCTCACTCTACAATGGATATTATTTTGACCAGTGACCAAATTTCCACAACATGAAAACATGCTATAGGATGGCTTACTTGGAAGGTATTGCTATCTTAAGAAGTATACTATGCAGAAATTTAATATGCCTATCAGTATAATTACTGTTCTTTTTTGTTGAGAGGCTGGGAAAATTATGATACATTTCCATCCCCTTTCCCTTGTTTGGACCAAAAGAGGAAGGCAAAAAGGTATTTTTTATTGAGGAACACCCCGCTCCCCCACCCCAGCAACTAGTTTGGCTCATGAAAAACGAAAACAAAAATGTATTTACTGCATATATATTTCCCAAAGTGTAATAGCTGGTGAAGAAGTCACTGTCGTCCAGGGCTGCGTGGACCACGACAGCAGCGTCAGCAGAGAAGTGCGCTCTGTGCAGAACATTGGCCAAGTTGACCAGGGCGATGTCTTTGTTGTGCCTGAAGGGAGGGAGAGGACAACGAGGGGGAGGAATGAAGCCTGTGCTCCACGAGGTGCACAGCTGTCCGACAAGGGAAAGTCACATTCACAGTTACTGAGCTCAGGGACAGAACTCTGAGTGCACTCGCCGATGGAGAAAACAATCTACAAAAACCACAGTGTTTCATTTTTGCATAATTGATGATGCTTACTCAATCTGGTAGCTACAAATTCTGTCACGAAAATAAGGGCTGGCAGATATGTTATGATTTCAAAATGTATTTTGGCCTTATATTTGTTTTGTGAAATATGGAATTTATGATGATGTCTCCAGTCAAGGTCCCTGCATTCAAGTCTCAAGTGGGTCAGAGGGCATCTACATTATATATTTTTCCCCTACTGGAAATCAGAAGTTTATTATGCTATTTTCACTTTGAAGTCTTTGAAATCTGTTGTTTTTTGCAATGGGACTAATTTCTTTGAACAGGAACGAAGGAGAGTGTAGTAAGTACAATACAATGCTTCCTCTTACTGCTTTTTTATAAATGTGTTGTTTAAAAGCCCAAGCTATATGGAAAGCCAGAAGGTGTGAGGGGAGGAAACTTACCTGGAAGAGAAGTGAAGGGCTCGCATGGCACATTCTACTACCTGATACGGCTCATTCTTTATTCTCCAGTAAAACGAAGCCATGTTGTACAGTACCCATGAGGACGAGTTCTAGAGATTAAACAAACAAAACGGTGGTCAAGCACAGTTCACAACAGTTTCTTCAACTCAGAATGCTCAAAGTGAGCATCTTCACTACTCTAGGACTTTGGAAGTTTAAGATGAAGAAGAGACAGACTCACAGCAGTGATAAAGCATAAGACAAAGTACTAATAAACTATGCCTGTCAAAAGAGCCTCCTGATCGTCAGCTGTGCAGGTGCGCTAGGGTGTGATCTACAGAGCAGAGTGTCCAACTACAGACGATCATTCCGAGGGGGAAACAAAGCTGAAAAGTCCCCCCACATGGGCTATAATTTATTGGGCCTTAGTTATTTCAAGATTTTAGAAGTTAGGGCCTTACCTACTTAGAGATGCCAGTTGCTCTAACATGAAATTGCTGAAATGAACATATTTCAAAGTTTCTTATTTATTTACTATCTGAATGAAGGTACATACGTAAGCAAAGGACAGGCTTATGCTTTTGTGACAGATAAACTGTGTCATTTTCCCACGTATGTTTAAAATCTAAGTCAAACCTTCCCACTACCATACATTGATAATAAGTGTGTTATTTAGTCAATTTAAAAAGGAGTTCATGGAGGTTTGCTCCTTTTGTGCCTTATATCTGCGCGCGCGCGCGCGTGCGCACGCGCGCGCACACACACACACACACACAGAGTTTCAACCACACAGACGTCAAAGCACTAAACCGGACTGTGTTAAAACCTCAGTGTAAGTTTGAACCAAAGCACAGAACTTTCAAATCCAGCATAGAAAGAGGTCATAAAGTTTAAGATAAACTGGGAAAACATATATGACAGCTAACATTTAATATCTTTACTATATAAGGAGCTCATAAAAATGTAAACAGACTAAATGAACAAACATATAACTAGAGACCATCAATCAAAACCACAAACAGACAATTCAAAAATATAAAATAATGGCTAATTAGCAGGTGAAATGATGGAAAACTTAACAAAAAATATAAACTAAAGACATACAAGTTGCCTTTTACAAACTGGCAAAGCTTAAAAAGAACACCGGGACTGGCTACACTGGATACCAACTGCAGACACCAACTGTGTAGAGGGGTTGGGTCAGCAGAGGCCAGCACTGCTGGGGGACGATCTGACACACGTATGTAAGAGACCCTGGAAATGTGATTACCCTCTGACCCCTACGACTCCACTGTTAGAAATGTATCCTGTAAGAATAATTAAGTTTTAACTATACAAATGTATAAAAATCCGAAAGTATACAAAACAGTAATCAGTCACGTTTTCAAATTTTAATTTTTACGTTATCATTTTGTAGCTATTTATTTATTTATTTATTTATTTATTAAGGTTTTATTTATTTATCTCTAGAGGGGAAGGGAAGGAGAGAGGGAGAGAAATACCAATGTATGGTTGCCTCTTGTGCGTCCCCTGCTGGGAACTGGCCTGCAACCCAGGCATGTGCCCTGACTGGGAATTGAACTATGATCCTCTGGTTCACACGCCCGCGCTCAATCCATTGAGCTACACCAGCCAGGGCTGTAGCTTTTTAAATATAATCTGATTTTTACAAGGACCAATCATTTTATTTTCAAAGTAGTTATTTTTAAGATTAAAACTAAGGATAACTCTGTGCTAATCAGCACTGTATATACTATCTTCAAGAAGAGTGTCTGGTTTTCTTCAAGTGGGGCAATGAAGGACTTGAGCACTATGTGTGGTTGGTTAAGGGTCACTATGTTCTTTCACAACTCACTTTACTTGAGATTGAATCTCCTTTTTGATAGCCCTTTGAGAAAGTTTTCCTTCAAATAAACAGATACTTTAATTTTATCTCTTATTTTCAGACTTCAAATTGTGAACTGGAACAAAAAGAGGAATTAAACATTCTACATGAATTACTGAAAACATCAAGATAAGCAGAACACTCTAGAGTTCCACACATATTAGAAGAGAAAAATAAACCTTAAAAAAATTCCTTCTGTAAGATTTCTCATAAAATCTCCCCCCACACCTACCAATGCTCTAACGTCACTGTTGATCACTCTCTCCTCCTTCGGAACACATCTTCCCTTGGCTCTCAGGACCACATTCTTCTGGACACCCTTTCTGGTCTCTTCTGCTGGCCCTTCCCCCTCTGCTTGACAGCTAAATGTAGGAGGATCCGGCACTCAGAGTGGCCTCCTCTCACACTTCGGATGTCCTTCAGGGGACCCTACCCAGCCCCAAGGCTATAATACTCCCTATTTAACAATTATTCCCCATCTATACATTCAGCTCTGCCTGTTCCTGAAATTCCAGACTCAGAGAGATTTCGAATTGAACATGCCCAAACAGATCTCTATCTTCTCTTCACTCGCCCAACCCTGTTCTTCCCTCGAGTAGCTCAAGCCAAAACTTGGGGAATTATCTTTGATTCTCTTTCCCCTCATTCCCCATATCTAACTGATCAGCTTTTAAATGGTTCCCCAAATAGTTTAAGTCCCTCCATTTCTAATACTAACTATTCTAGTCCAAACCATCTTCATCTCTCTCTTTAACTACTAATGGGTATTTTAAAATCTCTGGCCAGTTTTCCCTTGTTACTCATCAAGTTCTGGGGATGCAATGTTTTACATTACCCTCAGAAAAACAAGATGATGGTAACTCAGCAAGAAAAATAATCATGTATAATATATATTTGAATAAACATATAAATATACAATGTTTTTTAGTAAACTGCATGCATATAAATGTCGTAATTATGCATTTTACTTAACACCACTAAAATACTGCTTAGGAACTAGGCTATGACACTCTTTGGGCACAGGGAAGAACAAAAACTGTTTTCTAGTTCCCACATTACTCTGCATAATATATTTAAATTCTCGGGCCCTGTTGTATAATTCCCTATTTCATTTTTTTAAAGTAGATGTTCCATTGAAATAAAAATTACAAGAATATTTTATTGTTGGGGGTAATTTTTTTTCTTATTTGGAGAATAGTGATAATCTATGTATTGCATGTAGATATAGCAAAGACACTGTTAAATTTTTCTTTCACACTCAAAATATATAATCAAACCTATAATCTCTGTTGCTTATATTAGTATGTAATTCTTTAATGAATTAGTTTAAATAAATCTTTTTAGCATCCCTTCCTGGTTAAGGGAACTGTATCACCACTATTTCTCCTTAGCTTTGAACTATACAGTTTCAGTGATTATAATGATAATTTAAAATCATTCTCTAGATAGAAACAAGCTAGGAAGGTGTTTCCGGAGAGTAAAGTATCTCCTGTTCACAGTCTCCTGACTCTTTAAGTCACGGATGACTTACCTTCTGTAGGCCTTCATGAATGAGGTGACCTATGTCATCGATATTCCTTCCTAATCGTTTAGATAAATACGTGAAGACTGGATCTTCTTTCGATAGTAGAGGTGTAGAGAGATTCACTCTTTCTTGTACACCCTGAGGGAAAACATAGACAAAGGAGACTATAAAAGACCACAAGTAATTCAGTATCTTGTAACATTTATTTTGAAGGAATTTTAAGAAATACAAAATGTTTGTAAAATTATAAAGCTATTGAGGAGAGGCGGAAAAAAGAGGATTTATAAGCAAGGGACTAAATTTTTAAAAATGCGCTAAAAGAGTCCCATACACTCTACTTACTCGTAAGTGCTGGAAAGCATGTATGCTATACGGAAGTTCTAGAATTTTAGTGCAATCAGGTTGCTCAGGGGCTGGAGGGACAGCAGATTCTGTGTCTATATAATCTTCAGGGCTAAAATCAAGAAGCAAGAAACAGTGAATGCAGGATGAAGAAATGCCTAATTTTTCCGAAACTGAACCACATCCTGAGAACATCTCAACTTTACGACCAACATTAGTTAGCACTCATTGATGTTTTCAAACAGCTGTTGCTAGAGTCAAATATTTTGGGAGTTCAACTTAAAGGAGATAAATCAAGAGTGATAAAGTAGGTTGGTGACAGAATGTTAAGATCAGGGACTTTTAAAAAAGTAATATAACGCTGCTACATTCTTTCTAAAAATGTTAAATCAATTTACATTTCTACTGACAGCCTCTCCATATTTTTTATCGGTTCCTGATGTTTACTTTTTTTTTCAGTTTGATAGATGAAAACTATCTAAATATTTTAATCTGTACTTAGTTGATCATTACTGAGAAATATGTTCTCTACATGTTTACTATCCACTTGTACTTCTTGTGCTCTAAATCCTTCAATTCTCTGCTGTGGTATTAAGAATTTTCAATTGATATGTAAGAATTCTACATGTACTATGTACTCTGAACTTTAAAATGTTAATAAACTTATCTGTGATCGAAGGTTACTCTCGCTAGTAAGTAATTTACTGACCTGAGAAAGGCCTGTTCAAGAAAACGTAATCTGGGGGGAGGGAAGTGAATCTCTTTACCTGATGTCTTTGCTTTCCAAAGTTATGTACGTGCCGTCATACAGATCCAAGTCCCCCAAGGGCACCTTCGCTTTGATGCAGTCTGGGTCCTCTTTATTATGTCTTTGTTCCAATCCTGTGTCTCTGTCCTCATTCTCTTCTATGTGAATTTTTTGAGCAACTAATTGCTTCTGTTGGGAAGAAAATAACACAACAGATTTTTCAATATTTCAGTCTATATACCATGTAAGAGAAAAGAGAATTTAACGTGTTAAAGAAGTCAGAGAATCCTTCATGAAGAAACACAGGATTCTGAATATGCCATCAGTTAATTTGGTTGATATAAATTAGCTTCTCTAACCCAGTGAAAACAGCATTGAGATTTTGGGGCTCTTTGTTGCCAATGCAAAAACTGACTAAAATACTGCAGCAAAACTCAGACTATCTTAACTAATCGATGATTAATGAGAATGAAAGTATTTCTGATATGTTTATGAGATATTTTGTGAATTAACTGTTCAAATCTGTCTATTTTGTTAAGTTTTTTTAAAAAACTGATTTGTAGAAATTTCTGAAAGGACTAATTCTATGAACTCATTCCCTATCATGTACGCATTACGAATATCTCTACCCAACTTGCAGCTTAATTTTTAATTTTGTTCATCGTATCATTAGCTAAAGTGCTTTTAATTTAAAGATGGCCAACTTTGTCAATTGTTCTTAATTGCTTGTACTTTCTGTGTTATTGAAGGCATATATCTTTAAAAAAAGATTTTATTTATTTAGTTTTTAGAGAGGGGAAATGCGAGATAAAGGGAGTGAGAGAGACATCGATAGGGTGCCTCCTGCCCTGACTGGGTCTGCAGGCTGGCGCTCAAGCCACTGAGGCACACCAGCCAGGGCTGAGGCATATTTCCTATATGTACCATGCAGCTGGTCTAAATAAGAAACCCCATCTGATAGTCTGAGTTTTAATCAACGAGTTTAATTTGTTTATTATGATGGCTGATCTGTTTGGGTTTATTTCAACCATATTATTTTGGGCTTTCTGCTTATCATTCTTTTTCTGCTTCTCTCTTTTCTTGCTTGCCATGTGTGTGATAACACTTCGTAAGTTCCTTCCCCTCCCCCAGTACCTTCTCTTAATTTGTAGGTTTGGAAAGTATCAATTGCATTTCTGTTACTTTAGTGCTTGCCCTTACTGTATTTTTGGTTAATTTTTTCATCAGCAAATATTTTAGTATATTTTAAAAATAAAGCCAAAAAACCATGATCACATGTAAAAAATAATTTAATTCCTTAATATCAAGTATCTCATTTGTGCTCAAATTCCCAATTGTTTCTTCCTTCTTTTTAAAATACAGTTTGAATCAAAATCCATTGAAGTCAACACACACTGCAACTGGTTCATTTGTGTCTTAAGTTCCTTTTAATCTGCTCTCTAGTTCTTTTTTTATTTTAATCCTTAGTATTTACTCATTCGAGAAACGGGGTTGTCTGTCCTGTAGTTTGCCACTTCACAGGACTGTGCTGACTGTATCTCCGGGGTTCGCCTTACACCTTCCCCTGCCCTCTGGACCTCCTGAATGCTGACTGCGGGATGCAGAGGTTCGCAGCTTTTCCGTGTCATGAACTTTGGCAGTCTAATGAAGACAAGAGACCCCTTGTACAAAAAGTCTTTTAAAACAAAAAATAAAATATTAAATTGACAAAGAGAACTGATTCTATTGAAAAACAAATTATATTGTGGTTTGACTAGACTCCTACTTCTTTTGGCAAGACTGCTTGAAAGGTGGCAACACTCTTCAGTTTTTAATATATGTGCCCTAAGTCTTCCAACAGGGTTTTAATTTATTCAGTTGATTTTACCTTTTCCTGAACATGACAAGAGTCTGACAAGCTTTACCTTCTCATTGATTATACCCTGCCTCAGCCACATATTGTTAATTTTATCTAGTTTTATCTTTTGAAATACATAAAAAATTGTGAAATAAATTTAGTAACTTTTCCATCAATGTTTTTACTGACCATTAAAATATGGCTTTCACTGGGTTTAATTTTCTTCTTGCAAAGTCATGACTTTAACTTTTTTTTTAAGTGAGAGTCTGTGGTTAGTAAACTCTACCTCTGTATGTAAGAAAACATCTTTGCTTTGCCCTCGCTCTTGAATGATGGTTTAAAAAATATAAACGTCTAGTTTGACTGATTTCCCTTAATACACTGAGGTTATTCCTCCATTGTCTTCTGATATCTAAGAAGTCACTTCTGACATCTAAGTAGTTGTTACTACTTTGTGTATGAATTGCATTATCTAGTCTTATGTCTGTAAGGCTACACGTCAATGATGAACAAATTTCCATCTCCAGCCAGACCTTTACCCCAGATTCCACACTTGAAGAACCAACTCCCTATTTAACGTCTCCACTTAGATCTAAGAGATGTCAAACTTAACATTCAGAAGCCAAACTGTCACTGATTTCCATACACTCCCCAGTCCTACACACCCTTTAGTCTTCGTTATCTAGGCTGACACCAACTCCTCCTTTCAGTATCTTGGATCAAACACCCGGAGTCATCCTTCACCCCTCATCATCTCTCTCTCTCTCTTCCCAACCACTCCATGACCTTGGCTCTCTTAACAGTGCTATGGTTGCTTTTAGGTTATATCCAGTTCCCAAATTCAGAAACAGATCTTATAATTTTGGTTTGGAGTTTCTACTTCATAGGGATATTCTGCCCTGAAATGAATTTCAGAAAATTGAAGATGCAATTACTGAACCACTGGATAGTTCGGTTCCTCTTGTGACCATCGGGTTTTGTTGGGTCTTTCCGTTCTGCCCCACTCCCTGCCCCCAGTTCTTTTCATGAACAGAATGGCTCCATCCCAGTCCTCAAGCAGTTAAGCCTGGTCCTCCTCCCTTATCTCGCATGGAATGCTGCCAGTCCTCTTTACTTCTCAGAGCTGCTCAGACACCACAGTACACCTGGCCTTTGGGACCAGCAGGTCTGTAGCTTCAGGCGCTTTCCCAGCTTGGTGTTTCTGTTCCATTTCTGGTCCAGAGCGATATTTATGTTGCTTAGGCCTGGCTACATTTTATTTTGATTTCTATTTTATATTTTATCTGTCATTGCTGTGCATATGAAGTAAAAAGGGTATATTAAATATAAACTCAATATACTACTTTAATAAAAAATTAGTGAACATTTTTCATTTGCATTTCACTGACTCGATGAATGCCATTTTCCCCTTGTATATATTCAATTTAAGTCTCCTTCCTTTTCCATTGTGTTATACTGCCCCCTTAAAAATGGGATAGCACTAAAAATATATAATGTGCCTGTGCATATGCAAATTAAAACTATTTTCTGCACCATTGCATCTTTTTGCACAAGCATGAAGCCTGATAAATACAACTACTGTCTTATTCCTAGTATCCATAAAAATCAACGTTTCCAAATTTATAAGTGATAAAACCAGTAGAAACAAGGTGAGAGACTATTTAAAAAATGATGAGTTATTCTAAAAGTACTACTACCTGTTCTGGCTGGTGTGGCTCAGTTAGTTGGAGTGTTGTCCTGTAAACAGAAAGGTTGCAGGTTCGATTCCCAGTCAGGGCAAATGCCTAGGTAGTGGGTTTGATCCCCAGTTGGGGCACATACAAGAAGCAACCAACTGATGTTTCTCTCCCACATCAATGTTTCTCTCCCTGTCTCTCTCCCTCTCTTCTCCTTCCTCTAAGATCAATAAGCATGCCCTCCGGAGAGGATTAAAAACAAACAAACAAACAAACAAACAAACAAACAAACAAAGTACTACCACCTACGCAGAGCTGGTTAATATGTGCTACAAGCTCCTCCTTAATTAACAGAAATTTTAAAAACATATAACTGTAACTATTTCTGTTGATAGGTGTACTAGTTTGAATTTATGTAAGTAAAACTCGGGATTTTTACATAATGAAAAAAAGAATGGCTACCTGGTCTAACAGGTATGTCAGGTTTTAAGCCAAGAGGTACGGTGTTTGCCTCTGGTTCTACCATAACTTGCTATGTGAAATGAGGCAATTCACTGTCTTCGGGTCTGTTTCTTTGCCTCTAAAACAAGGATGATCTTCATGATTCCTTAGCTCTCAAGATTCGACTTTTGTTAATCCAAATAATTTTCTAAAACTCATCTTGCAAATTGGTTTATTTATTTCTATAACTTATTGTTCTCTTAAAATTTGGATTCAACTTACACTATAACTTTTAAGCAGAGATTTTATGAAGAAAAAAATCCCCAGTTTTTCAAATAACTAATAGTTTGCTATTAAGCAAAATAAATTTATGGAAATCAATGACAGAAACAAAAAAAAGGTGAGATTTTATTAGCACAAGTCAATTTCAAGTTTTCAAGGTAAAGAGTAATAAATGATTTCCACCTCAGTCATAAAAACACAAAATAACCAGATCCTAATTTTTACTGCTTAGGGATTAACAAAAACTACATTATTACAGTATATTAAAACCATTCTTCCTTTTCATATTTTACCCAAGCTCTCCTTCCAAGAATATCCACAAAGACTATACCCCTTCATACTTGATGGAAAAACTTATACATGTGCCCCTGCTGGTGTCTCAGTGGATTGCATGCTGGTCTGTGAACCGAAAGGTTGCTAGTTCCCAGTCAGGGCACATGCCTGGGCTGTGAGCCAGGTCCCCAGTTGGGAGCTTGAGAGAGGTAATCACTCATTGATGTTTCTCTGCCTCTTTCTCCCTTCCTTCCCCTCTCTCTCTTTAAAAAAAAAAAAAGAAGGAACACTTATACATGGAAACTTTGTTCAAGGATATAATGAGATAAGAATCAGGCATAAAACCTAAAGTAGGGTAGCCTGTTTTTCTTATTGTTGCCCCAAAGTTACTCTAATTAGATGTTACTTTTAAAAACAGGACCTAAAAGAAGTAAATTCCTATAAAAGTCAAAGAACCAGGCTTAAGTAATATGTTTAATTTTTCTTTGAATACAGTAGCTCCCATGAAATACACCAAGCTTTAGCTGCATACCACACTCCCAGGTGCCTCACCTCCAATTCTTTGAGGTAGTTAACTGTTGTTTCTTGTCTCATTAGTATGACTAAGTCATGGGGATGCTTCAAGTTCATTGGTGAATCCACCTGCAAGCAAGCACGCAATAAATAAATGAAGCTCAGATTTCACTAACATTTGTTCTGAGTCACAAAGTTTTCTTCAATATACTCTACACTACTGTTCAATCTCCATTACAATCAGTGTTAGGTGCTCAGTAAAACTCAAGGGGTATTTTAAAAGTGATCACATAAATTTTAGCAAAGAGAATGACAGGTTCAATAGCTATCCCTTGAACTCCAACTTGAAAGGGCAAGCTTTTGAAATAAACACTCTGACTTGACTGGTCATATTAAAAATATTTAACAAGAGAAGTATTTGGTAATGAATGATTAAGTAAATTCTTTAAAAGATATTTCACACCTGTAATAATAAAAAGGGATTGTCTTGTCTTAATAGCACATTCCATATCTCAACAAATTTGCAAGGAGTAAGAGAAACACTAAAAGGACTGATTTTTGAAAGCTGTAACTGAAAGATAATATAAATAACCTTGAGACTTATTATTTACAACTCATCTTCTTTGGGTCATAAGCAAGCGATTATGTGGTTGAAGTAGAAAAAAAACGAACATTTGTATGCTGATAGCAGGCTTATAAATTTATTTGTTTTTGGAGAGTCATATGACAACATATATAACAATGTTAAAAGTGTATACCCTTTGACCTGGAAGTAGAAACTCTACGAAACTCTCCTATAGTCATTCTTAAACAAGCAGGCAGGTATACACAAGGATGCTCTTCACCACACTTTTATCTGGAGGTGGGGGTGGGGGGAGAAGGAAGCAACCTAAGTCCATATGGGAATAGGGAAATCCATTATCCAATGGAATGGCATACAGAAAGCTAGATCCATTGTTATGCAAAGATGTTCACAATGTATTGTTGACTAAAAACAATAAAGAATATTAAGTATACTATGATTTTAAAAGAAATTATATGGGTATATTTTTATAAATAAAGACATACCCATGTCTGTGTATGCACAAAACTAAGCTGGTTTACAATGGTGTCTTTGGAAAGTGGGATAAAGAGGAAGGGTACATTCATGCTTTTACACTACACGCCTGTATGTTTTTAAATTGCTGGTGATGTACATACAACACATTTATAAGGAAAAACAATTCTCTCTCATACACACACACACAGCTTTTGAATTTCCTTGGTACCTAAGGGATCAGATGAAATTCCTGCTATCTCATAGTGCCTGTCAAATTATATACCAGCCTGGCAGGAAGTTACACTTTGAGAAGAAACTACCTTTTTGTAACCTCTAAGAAATTGACATCAGCTCAACTAATTGATTTTAAGAGCTAACTTTTTAGGTGCAGAAGATAGCCTTGCTTTGACCTTGATGAATATGAGAGCATTAAAATGTTATTTAAAAAAGAGAGAATAAAAACAGTATGAAATAAAATTAGCTTTAATAATATACAGTGAAACAACTGGACAATGTTGAGTGACTACAAATAAAACTTAATGTGCCTTTGCTCATTCTACCTTCTTGGGGATGCCAGAGGAAAGAAAGGCTAGTCCTGAATAACTTCCGCTTAAACTTTCATTGCAATGATCTGAACTACATCATTATCATTATCTAGTCATATAATTTTCACCTCCCATAGTATTTAAGAGGAGATCACTTCGCTGCTCCCTGGCCTTCCCACTATATTGGAATTTACACTAAAACTGGATTCTGAATTTAAAAGGCACTAAAGAGATAATAGCAAGGCCTATTCATGGCCACTTGAGCTGTACATCTCTACCAAACAGTCACACATAGCAAAGGCCTACAAGCAAAATGTTAGGTTTATCTCAGTAAGAGATGGACAATTTTGCTTCTCTTTTCAATAGTAGTTGGACATATTCCCAAAAGGCATATGTGGGTGGGCAGGGAAAGCTACTATAGTAAACTGAATATGGACCAATTTCAATTCAAACCCATCAATCTTTTTTTTATAAGACGATACATTACTTATGATACAGGACACCAAATATTTTACAGGAGAAAATGTAAAACCTACAGCCAGTGGCCAGAGTATAAAAGAACTATACATAAGGAAGCCAAAGAAAGTCTGCTTACTTTGCAACTTTGTCCATTTCTCTAGAGGTAGCTATTTAGTACTTTACATAAATATTTTTCAGTGAAGATTTGTAGGAAAAAATTGGGGGAGGGGAATGAAAGTGGGAGCATGCTATTCCAAAATAGCTAACCAATCTGATTACCGGACATTTGGAGAACTGCAAGAGGGATGAAAGAATAAGACAAGTGAAGGTTTACGTTAGAGAAATATTTAAAGTATAATATTAGTTTTAGATTAAAAAGATACTGGATGACCACAGCTCATCCGGTATTTGAATAGTATGGGTTTGGCCAACACTCAAGGATGAGGAAATACTTTTCATTTCCTTGAAGCGTTTAGTTCAACAAAGACACAGCAGCTACAGGAGGAAGAAGTGATTAGTGGAAGGAAGGGAGCTGACTGACAGCTGTTTCTTTTTAAATGGCAGCAAATGGCACGGATCTCCGCCAGGTGAGGGTTGGCGGCACATGATTTACAGCATGACATATATTTTTAATGAGGTGTCCTCAAGTTCTTAAGTTTTAGGACAAGATAATTATCCTTGGCAAATGTCAGTAAACTCAAATTTCTCTCCTTTCAAACACCCCTCCTCCTTAGATTATAAATACCATATTGTCCACTCAACCAATAAAGGTTTGTTAAGACTATGAACCAGGCTCATTATGAGTCAATATTTGGGACCTATGTAGTCCTATTTTATATACATTGTGAAAAGGAATGGTAATATGCCTTCAAAATCTTCAGAATTTAGAAGAGTTGGCTGTATGTTCCGGAGCAAAAGAGTGACTGAAATTAGAAGAGGTGATGAGAGATGATTTGGCTTTGGGTGGTGGGCATACAACCAGTATACAGACTATGTATCATAGAAATGTACACTTAAAACCTATATAATCTTATTAACCTATGTCACCCCAATAAACTAAGTAAAAAAAAAGAGACTGTAAAAATGCATACATGAGATCTCAAAGCACTTTATGGCTTTTTCACAAGAGATAGCCCTACAAACTTCCATTCATGTACAGCACAATAAAAACACTCGTTATGACCAGAATCATTATGAAAATGTGGAATTATTTTCAATTGCTTCCACTTAAGCAAGAGAGGAAGTATGAAATATATTTTAGGGCAAAATTTAAACTTCAGGGTAAAACTGACCAAGTACTTGGAACTTGGGTTTATGGAATTCTATTATCCAAAGTGATTCATTCTTTAAGAATTCCAGGTAAATAAAATTTCCCTGTTACTGTAGCAATTTATTTTAATAGAAAAATGACACTCCACTCCAAGAAGATAAGCAACCCAATTAAAAAATGGGCAAAGGACTTGGACAGGCATTTCTCCAAGGAGGACATACAGAGGATTTAGAGACACATGAAAAGATGCTCAATATTGCCAGCCATCAGAGAAATGCAAATTAAAACCACAATGAGATGCCACTTTACACCGGTAAGAATGGCCATCATAAACAAAGCAACAAATAACAAGTGTTGGAGAGGTTGTGGAGA
>PVKM010007801.1:0-40555 GCA_004027735.1 Carollia perspicillata | reverse complement strand
GATATTTCTCTCCCTCTCTCCTTCCCTTCCCCTCTAAAGATAAATAAAAATAAAATCTTTAAAAAAAAGGATTCCTGGGCCCTACCCTGAGAATCTGATTTAGTTTGTATGCAATGAGAATGGAGAATCCGTTCTTTTAAGAAGCATCACACAGGTGATTTGAATACAGGTTGCACAAACAATTCTGAGATACTAGGGCATGGAGTAACTTTTGAGAATTTAAGAGAAAGAGGACAAAAATAGATCTTTTAGAAACATACTTGATGCCCCACACACACACACACACAAACACACAGACTGAACCAAAGGCCTGGGATAAATTCTTAGAAGTGGTACTCAAAAACAAAGACCTGGCATCAATAAAAATATTAAAATGTGTACAATTTCTCCCCCAATTTTTCAATAGGGATTTGGGAGTATAATACATATACACCAATACTAAGCAATAAAATTCTATTTCATACTTGCTAATTTAGCAGTAAGAAGAAAAAGTGTCTGTATTTCCTGAACAATCAGTAAAACCGAAAATATGTCTCAGTGACCTAGAAAAAAGTTATTAACATGAATGTCTACGGCCCTCCTCCCTCCACTTACTATTTCCCCTTCCTAAGAAGGAATGACATATCAATACTAAATTGGTCACTGTAATAGAGGAAAAAGTAAGAAATGTTTGGAGGTGGGGGGAATGAAGCAACCGTGTTAACTGGTTGTGAGGAAAAAGCTTTTTAGAGTTGACATGTAAGAAGCTCCAGGGCAGTAAAAGAAATGGGGGCCAAAGAGCATACAAGAATTATTAATCTGGTTATGAATTAAATTCTCTTTAATGCTGTTTGAGGACAAATGGAATTCTTTTTAATAACTTCTGGTATTGAACTATGCTTCATAAACAAGACCCAGTTCTGAACTTGAACCATGCATATCTCTAGTTAGTTAGGAATACAGTACATCCTGGCCACTTGCACTACTTTGTAAATTGCCTTTGTGCATTTTTCTACTGAGATTTATTTTTTTATTAATAAACTTCATTTTTTTGAACTTTCATAAAAGTTTATTTGAGCCAAACAGAGAACATGACTCAATAAACTTCATTTTTTAGATCAGTTTTAGGTTTACAGAAAAATTCTATACACCTCTGCCCCCCACACATACACCCTCCTCTACTATTAATATTCCCCACCTGTGGTACACTTTTTATAACTGATGAACCTATATTGACATATCATTACCACCCAAAAGTCCATAGATTATATCTGCCTCTTTATCCCCCCTCCCCCCTAACCCCATGACAACCACAAATCTTTCTACTGTCTACACAGTTGTCCCTCTTCCAGGATGTTATATAATTGGACTCATATACTACATAGCCTCTTCAGATTGGCTTCTTTCACTTAGTAAAATGCATTCAAGTTTTCTTCATGGTTTTCCATGGCCTGATAGCTCATTTCTTTTTGACCCTAAATAATATTCCATTATCTGGGTATACCACAGTTTATTTGTCTAGTCACCTACTGAACAATATCTTGGTTGTTTCCAAGTTTGTGCAACTATGAATAAAGCTGCTATAAACATCCATATACAGGTTTCTGTGTGGACTTAGTCTTCGACTTCTTCGGCTAAATACCAAGGAATGTGATTGCTGGATCTGCTAAATCACAAGGTACGTATATGTTTAGTTTTGTAAGAAACTGGCAAACTTTCTTTCAAAGTGTCTGTACCATTCTGCATTTCCACCAGCAATGAAGGAGAGCTCCTGCTGCTCCACATCCATGCCAAGATTTGGTGTTATTATCGTTTTGATTTTGGCCATTCTAATAAGTATACTTCATTTCTATGTGCATTTCCCTAATGATATGTAATGTTGAACATCTTTTCTTGTGTTTATTTACCACTTGCGTATCTTCTTTGGTGAGGTGTCTGTTCAGGACTTTTGACCATTTTTAATCAGGATTTTTTTCTGATTATTAAGTTTTAAGAGTTTTTGGTGTATTTTGGACAATAGTCTTATCAAATGTCTTTTGCAAATATTTTCTCCCAGTTGGTGACATACCTTCTCATTCTCTTGACAGTGTCTTTCACCAACCAGAAGTTCTTAATTTTAATAGAGTCCAGGTTATCAATTATTTATTTCATGGATAATGCCTTTGGTGTTGTACCTAAAACTCATTGCCATATTCAAGGTCACCTAGGTTTTCTCCTGTTATCTTCTAGGAGTTTTATTAGAGTGCTGCATTTTACATTTTGGTCTATGATATATTTTTAGTTAATTTTGGGAAAGGCATAAGATCTATGTCTAGATTCATTTCTTTGCATATAGATATGCAGTTGTACCAACACTATTTGTGACAACACCATCTTTGCTCTAATGTATTGTCTCTGCTCCTGTGTCAAAAGTCAGCTTGACTCTATTCAAACAGATATATTTCTGGGCTCTCTATTCTATCACATTGACCTACTTGTCTATTCTTTCAATACCACACTGTCTTGACTAAAGTAGCTTTATATTTAGTCTTGAAGTCAGGTAGTGTCAGCTCTCTGACTTCGTTCTTTTGCTTTAATATGAATTGGCTATTCTGCGTCTTTTGCCTCAGCATATAAACTTTAAAATCGGTTTATCAATATCCATAAAACTATTTGCAGGGATTTTGATTGCTATTTTACTGAATCTATAGATCAAGTTGAACAGAACTGACCTCTTGACAATAGTGAGTCTTCCCAACCATGAGCATGGAATAACACTCCATTTATTTAGTTTTTTTATTTTGTTCATCAGAATTTTCTAGTTTTCCTCATAGAGATCTTATACATATTTTGTTAGTTTGTCCCTAAGTAATTCATTTTGGGGGACACTAAAATGGTATTGTGCTTTCAATTTTAAATTCTGCTTGTTTACTGATTATATATAAAAAAGCAATTAACTTTTGTATATTAATTTTGTGCCCTATAACTTGCTATAATCATTTACAATCCAGGAATTTTCTTGTTTATTCTTTGGGATGTTCTATATAGATGATCTATATAGAAATAAAACTGAGAAAGAAGACAGTTTTATTTCTTCCTTCCCAATCAGTATAATTTATGTTCCTCTTCTTGTCTTATTACATTAGCTAGGATTTCCAGTATGATGTTGAAATGCAATGGTGGGACATCCTTGCCTTATTCCTGATCTTAGTGGGAACACTTCTAGCTTCTTACCATTAAGTATGCTTTATATAGATGTTTTTTATCAAGTTAAGGAAGTTCCCTCCTTTATTCCTTGTAGTTGCCCCAGGTTTTGGATACTCTGCTCTGTTTTTTTTTTTTTTTCCTCTTTGCTTTTAAGTTTTGGAGTAGTCTATTGTCATATCCTTAAGTTCAGAGATTCTTTCCTGAGCAATGTCCCATACAGTAATGGACACATCAAAGGTATTCTTCATTTCTGTTTTCCAACTTTTTGTATTCTCTCCTAAAATTTATACCTCTCTGCTTACCACATCCATTTAATTTTGCATGTTGTCTATTTTTTCCATTAAAACTCTAAACATATTAATAATGGTTTTTCATTTTTAATTCCTGGTTTGACAATTCCAAGATTCCTTCCATATCTTGACTCTGGTTCTGATGATTGCTGAGTCTCTTCAAACTGTGCTTTTTGCCTTTTAGTATGCCTTGTAATTTTGTTGTTATTGAAAGGTAGACATGCATTGAGTAAATGAAACTGTGGCAAATAGGCCTCATGGAGGCCTTATAGGAGTTAAGTATTTCCCTTCCCCTGCATGTAGGGCAAGAGAGGCTCAAATTGGGGTTTTCCCTTCCTCCAGGCAGAAGGCTAAAGGTAGCCGGTGTTGAGTATTTTCTTTCCCCCACTTAGTTTAGGCTGCAGCAAAATAGTTTCACCTGAGGGCCCACCTTGTTAAGAAAAGCAGAATGCCTGGGTGTATTACAAAATGATTCCTCTTCCCCACCCTAGCCCTAACCCTCACCCCTACCCTAGCACTGGTTCCTGTGAAGGTTTCTGCTCTGGTAAATTGTGATTCTCTGTCTGTCTCTCTAATTTGGTGGGCAGCAGTTTATCCTGTGACATCATTTCTATGAGGGATCTAAGAAGAGTTGTTGGTTTCCTTAATTTGTTCAGCTTTTTACTTGTTGTTAAAACAAAGTGGCAACTGCTAAACTCCTTCTTAAGAAGAAATTCTGGGTTTTGACATACATTTTTAATTAATGGTGTTTATGAGTGCATTGTATATTAAAACAACCGTTGGTCTGGTTTTACAAATGTTTTCCCCAGTTTGTCATTTGTCTTGAAATCTTATTTAAATTGTTTTTGGAAGCATAGGAATTTTAAATTCTTATGCAATCAAACTTATAAAGCTTGCCTTTTTGGTCTCTGATTTTATGGCACACTTTGAAAGACTTTTCTACTACCAAGATTACCTTCACCTGTGTTTTCTTTTTGTACTTTTATAGCACCTTAGTTTATACTTTTACATTTCATACCCAGTAGAAATTATTTTTTTATTATAAAATAAAAATTTTATAAAATTTATTATTATAAAATAATAATTTTTATTATTAAAATTATCGGTTTTTATTATAGCTGGCTGGCTGTCAGAAAATATTTACTAAGTCAGCCCATCATGTTCCAACTGATGTAAAAGTACCCCTTTATTTTAGACTAAATACTGACGCGGATCCTGGCTCCTGCGGTCCACGGCGTTACGGATGAGATGAGATAAATTCACACGGACTACCAAGTCCTGTGGAGGAAAAGGGACGGCTCGGCTTCTCTCTCAAGAGAAGGAAAAAGCCTCGGAGTGCCTCGACCACCCTCTCAAGAGGAGTGTGCCCCGACCCTTGCCGTATAAGCTTTTATTGGGTTCTATTTGCAGGGGAATACAGGATGTATAGGTAAAGCTCATGAATCACTGTCAGGCAGAAATGATTAAACAACAGATAACATTTGAAGAACTCTGAGGGCTTATTCTGAGTCAGGGTCAGATAGTTAAAAGGCCATAAAACTCTGGGGAACAAACTCACTTCCTACTTGCACCCTTATCATTTAAACTGAGGGTATTAGCAAAGCAGGTTTCATAGGATTTTATGCATTCTTTCTTAGGTCTGATAGCCCTAGGGAACCCACCCTTTCTAGCACAGGGCGGTAACCACCTCCAGCATTGTTTCAGGCTTACGTCAGGCAGGGGAAGTAAGGCAGCCAAGAGATTAGGAGACTTATTGCAAACAGAATGAGTACTCAGGTTATGTCAAAGCCGAGGGGCAAGGGTCCATCACCCCCTTTTTCTATAGCCCTTGAGTCCTTCCCTGAAGGCCCCCTCGTGATCATGCCTGTCTTAGGTTGTCCCTCCCTTGGGGAATCTTACCATTCATTGGCTAACTGGTCATCCACCCAGGGCCAAGAAGGGTAAAGAGAAAGGGGGCAAGGTGGTGCCCCTACAAGGAACATAAGCTTTGTCTCCTTAGTGGCCTATGGTCCCAAGGTCCTTTACTCGGCCTTAGCCACAGGGGATTACAGCTTCTGAAACCAGGAGAACAGTTCCCAACAAAATACCTATATATTGAGTCTGTTTCTAGACATTACTCTGGCAAAACAAACAAAAAACCTGGTTACATAGTCTCTGAATAGAACTGAGTAGCTGAAAACAGGCAATAAAAGACAAACTTTTCGTTGTTTACCCTTCTGAATTTTATTCCATGTACTTTGAATTACCACTCAAAAACATCAGTAAAAAATTGCTAAAAGTTTTCTTTTAGCAAGTAAAAAATTGCTAAAAGTTTCTAAGTTTAAAAGTTTTTTTACTAGACATGCTGGTATGATCATCTATTGAAGCTTTCTGCAAATTACACTGTAACCCCATATGTACCTGAATAACATCTGAAATCATAGATCTACCTTGATTTTAAAACTTGGTACTAACCTAGTCTATTTTCAATGAAGAATAGTGCAAGTGCTTCAAATATGTCTTAAGCTAGATATTTCTCTGCCATTTAACATAAACCAAAAACCATTTTTTACTTTAAAAAGGGAAAAAAAGCTCTTCTGTCTAAATCCTTAATTGCTAAAGTAAAGCTACTATCTCAAATTTATAAGAACCTTAGATATGCTTGATTCCTTACTATGTGTTTTCCATAGATCCAGTCATCATGGACATATTTTGCCTTCTTCATTGTTAGCTGGTAACTATTTTTTCTATTAATATCTATAGTAAAATATTTAATTCAGAATCTAATCTTTTTATTCTACTGCAATCCAACTGTTGTATTTTTAATATTCTTTCTTTATAACTTGACTTCAATGTCAGATGCCAAAAGTGACCTCTTGTAACCATAATACCATAATGCTGACCAGCCAAGACAGCAGAAATATCCATTTGGCAGCAGATGGAAAAAGAACAGGTTTTGTCTTTTAAGTCATTCCCTTTTAAGACCCTCTCCCTCACACTATTTTCTAAACAACAATTAAATGTAAACTCATTTAGTAATTTTAGCCCTTCTTCAATAAAAAATATTTTCAAGCACTTGAAAAGACTCCTCCAATAAAAATGGGAGGGTGACCTGTTCTTTAGTCTCATTAGCGTACTCATTAATAATTACATAGAGCAGATGCTTTCTCTGTGCCATGTGATTCTGCTCTCACTACCTGCTCTTCTGGGTACTTTCACACTCTTTTCTTTTTAAATGAAGTCCTTTAAATGTAGAAGATGGATATTCCACATACTCCTCAGTAATATTAAGTGCAGATATAGAAAAGAAATCAATTTTTAATAGAGGCTAATTATCTAAGGTTTCGAAACCCTTTGCACTTTATGTACATAACATTATCATGCCCACTTAACATGAAATAGATTGACTTGCCAAACATCATGTTACTGGTATTAGGAATAGGTCTCCTGATAAAATGTCTTTTACCCTAAATAGGCGACCTTCTACCATGATTCAACTCAATATCCAAAGAAAACTGTCTTTGCAGAACACATGAAGGAAGCACTTCATAGCACAACAAATGAATACTAGTGGGTATATGTATACGTGTGTATGTATGTATATTCAGTATTTAAACAAATAATTTTCTATCTTCTATATAGGAAATGATCTCAAGTATGCCAAATGAGGTCACATTTCAAAAGGTTCTGGGCAACAGGTAATGTGTTTTCTTTTGTCCCGCTGTTTTTAGAGCCTTGCTTTATACCAGGAAGCACTTATTTAACGGACATCTACTAGTGGATCTCAAATATCCCAAGGCACAGCCCAACACACAAAGATTAAAAACACCCACTACTAAAATCTAAGCACTTTCTACGAGAGGTTCCTCCTCGGTTGAAGTTACTCTAAGTTTAGACCAACAATACTCAACCATATTAGATTTGATGTTCCCCTTCTATAAAATATTTCCCAACTTCTGCTTTGTTACCCTAAAATGAAATTAATAACAATATATTACAGACAGCTTCAAACAAATCCATACACCCTAAATAAAATAAAAATGGAAAAGAGAAAATTCAATATATTAATCCTAAAAAAAACTGAACTAGAAGACATATAAATGTAATTCATAGATAAATGCTAATTAGTAGCTGCAAATACAAACTTGTTTATGATGCAATTTTCCAAAATTGTCAACAATTCTTGGTCAAGTTGTGAAGGAAACAAATCTTCCTTTCATACATCAGTTGCATGTGAAAACAAACAATGAAAACTCAGTCTCAGTAAAAACCATGAGTTTATATGTGAAATGGAGGTTTTAGGTTCAGATCATTACAAATAAATACAAAAATGTCAGGCAGGATATTCCTAAACCATACAAGACATTGTGACACTCTTTGTTCAGAATGGCCCACGCACCACGAAAAAGTATAGCATCGCTGGACCCTAGCCATCAAATGCTAGTGGTTTAGCCCCTGTCATTCCAAACAAAAATTTAAAAAAATTAAAATGTCTCCCAACTTACCCATTGAGGGCACTCCCCATCTGGACCCACTACCTTAGACACAATTCAACTATCACAGTATAATGTAAAGAATGCTTAGGAAGCATGGCACAGAGTGCCAGTTACCTATGGGCTATGTGGTCATTGGCAGTGAGCTATCTAAACCTCAGTTTCCATTGTATCAAATGTATATAAACACTACCTAGGCTTTTTGGGGGTGTGAGGTTGATTCAACAACGTAACAACACAGGTACAGCAGCACTAGGTGGTTTGCAATACACAGCATACTGAGAAGTGAAGGGGGCTATTTTAGATACAGAGCAGCAAAAAGTAACATGAATGGGGGGAGACTGAAGATATAACAAACGTACAAAATGAAATTTAACACACAGGTATTTAGGGACAGTTCAGAGAGCAGCCAGCAGTACTATATATCTCAGCACCCCCTAAAAGCATTACTGTATCATGATGCAGTGAAATAATTAATATTCAGAATGATGACCCCAAGGTTAAGAACACACAAAAGACATCTTTAAAAGACTTCTACTGTACAAGGCTGAAATTTTGTAAAGTTGTGATACCTCAGGGAGTGACTATATTATTTAAACTTTTATTGGGCAATTATCCTATTCTAGACACTAGGAAAACACAAAGATATCTAATACACCATACCTGTCCTCAAACATTTTATCACCTAGTAGATTAGACATCAGAAAATGGCCATAATATAAAGAAGAATGACACAGGCATTAAACAGAAATTCAAGTAATAGATTATGGGAGCCTAGAGAAAATTCTGAATAATTCTCCCTAAGGAATATCGAGGCGATCTTCATAGCATAGGACATCAGAAAACAAGGATTCTGGCACAGAATGGGGAGCAAATCACTAAAGAAAAAAAAATGAAGTCCAGGCAAAGTCACTGAGCATGAAAACACAACTTGGCTCAGGGAAGAGAGGTAGAAGAAGAGTAGATTAAGGGTTGGGAAGGCAGTAAAAATTGGGGCTGTAAAAACATTTTAAGACCGGTTCATGGAGGGATTCAAATGTCATTGAAATAATTTTTAATTTTATTGCACAAGAGTTTCCAGAAAACTGGTGCTTAAGTGGCACACTTGATCCCCAAATAATGCTGAATGATAGCCAAATATAGGACTCTGAACAAATGCAAATTTTCATTAACAAGACCCCTAAAATTAAAATACATTCTTATGAATAAACAAAAAGAACCTAACTTAAGAGTAGAAAACAGCTTCTGAGTTCACTTCTTAAATAATCAAAATATTACTAAATCTATTGAACCTGATAACTCAAAAGAACTCAGGATAATCTTAATCTTGTATGTGTCCTTGATTTTCTTCCAAGCAAGTCTGAGAAATTCTTAAATATGTTATTTAGCATTGCTCATGTCACCCCTAAGGGGCAAGAGGTAGCCTACAATATTATTAAGCTCTTTTTACTATGGGGAAACTGAGGAACAAATAGAATAAATTATGGTACAGTCACCAAATAAGCTATTGTGTGTTCTTGGACTTTAGACTCAAGGCCCACATATCATCCATTGTCCTTTGTACCATCTGACTACTACAATTATCTTTCACTTTCATCTTAAGTAAAAAAAATATGTAAGACTAAACTTTTAGATGAACTTTTCGGTTTGATACTGCCACCAAAAAAGTTTTAAAATTCTACCTCTTGAATTATGCTATCTGCAAAATGTGCAAAGTGTACCCGATAATCCAACCTCACCAAAAACAGACAGCAGGAAATAGCAGGCCAAGTCAGAAATCCTAGGCACAGCTCTACTTTGACTATCTGGCAGGCTCAAACATGTGTCTGGAAAACAGGCTCTGCAGATGCTGTGACGGAAAGTTGCCCTAGAAGGCCCAGGACAGCGTTATCAACGCTATACCCACTGCTGCAAACAGGAAACGAAAGGCTTTCCTCCTCGTCCCTTCCCGCATTACATCACATGCACCACCTTGAGAATCCTGTAACACCGTAAGGACTGTGTAAGTATCCTACCGATGTTTCCTTCAAAATGAAGTATTTTAAGGATGCCAAGGGCGCTGGGTCTCAGTGAACAGTGAGAACACCGGATGTGACTAAACACAAGTCAGAATTTTGCCTCTTCAGAATCTATGGCTTGGTCCAAGCAATTCAATCTGACAGAGTTCCTGCTACTATTTTTTTCACACAAGCAAAGACAACCCCTATGTACAAGTCCCCTTCCTCAGCCTCCTGCCACTACCTCCCTCCGCGGCTGGGGGACTCCCCAGGGACTTTGGGGGGGGGGCGGGGTAAGAGAGCAAAGTCAGGCCGAGAGACCCTCTGGCCCCGGCAGCGACCCCAGAACCCTGCAGACCAGACTCTGGCCTCCGCCAACGCACCGCCACCGCCACCACCTATCAGCGGAGCGCAGGGGCGGGGCTGGCTGGCTCAGCTGCGGATCCGCCGAAGGCGGGGACGGGCGAGGGACCTACGGTCGGGGCCGCCAGGCGCACACATTGGGCCCAGTTCCCGAGGGCAGCCAGCTCGGCCCCAAGGAGCAGGCGAGTGCGCAGCCTGCGGTTGGTGGCCTGGTCCACCCTGCTCACGTCCACCCACCCAGGAGGTGGGGTCCAAACCTCCGGAAAGATGGTGTCCTGGATGATCTCCAGAGCCGTGGTGTAAGTGCTACTTATAGCGCCCCATAGTCCCAGCGAGGCCTGGGGAAGGTGTGGGGAGAGCCAAGGGCCAGGAGAAGGGAAGGCCGGGGCCTAGGCAGGGGTGGGCTGGTCGGGCCTCGGGCCTGCCCGGGGACTGGGGGCGCCTCGGCCTCCTTACCCTAGTCCACGCTGTCCACGTCGCTGCGAAGCTCCCTGCGGTAGACGAGGATCCTGTGGCTGCGTTTGGACTGTGTGGGGCTCAGTGCCCCTGCTCCCGCCACGCCAGGTAGCCGGGAGCTCAGGGCAGGCGGTGCGAGCTCCCTGCTCCCTCTCCCTGCGCTGCGGAGCACCGCCCTACCGCCTGGAGCTGCGCGCCTCGCGGCTGCAGCGGCGCCCTGCGCAGGCTCCACAGACGCTGAGCGTGGCAAGCTCCACAATCCTCCCTAGGATGCAGCTGCGGTACCTATCCTTTGTATCCCGCGGATGGTGCGTTGCAACGTCTGTCTGGGCCACAGAGTGCCATTCGGTCACGTGTGGTAGGAGGAGAGATTTGTCTGAAAACCCGAGACTGCTCCTAGCTCAGATCCTTGGGAAGGGACCCAGTTGCCGCGTGATTTACAGTTTACCGAGAAAGGAGCTCATTGTTATATGGTGACACCCTCCTGCTCTCCCAGATTCCAGAATTTAGCGGGTTTAGCGGAAATATATAAGTGATTGAGAGGCTGCGGGTGCCTGTTGCCTTTGTTCAAGTTATCAGTTCGTTTCATTGTGATCTTACCAACAAGTGCTACAGATCCACAAAAAAATTCTTGTATTTGTGTTTACTCTGTAAAGTTATTTGACTACAATTTAAACTAATTTCTCCCCATCCTTTTCGTCTTACCCACCTCCGGGGAAAAAAAAAAGAGGTACCAAGTAAACAGCAATGACGTAGTTAACAGCCAGGGACACCTGAATTTATTATTATTCATGATCTCTGTAGGAGTAATACTATCTCAGGAACTTTATGAAATGTTTTCATGTGGCAGATGGCTGCTGTGATTAGTTTTAGAATGTGGAGGAATAAAAACCATTACCAAATATTTAATTCTAACTAGGGTGAAAGCTAAATTTTCTGTGAATTTTGGGTTTATTTTGTTAGAGAGTGAATTAATAGCTTAGTAGCCATATTCAACCAGATTTGCAATAGCATTCAGATTTTATCATTTGATTGTCTTAATGCCGTTTATCCTTCCTCGGTACAGTTTCTCATTTTAAATCAAGAGCTTCCTGTGTTTATCTGTACAAAACTAAAACTCAAGAAATAAAAGCATATCACAGATGTCATCAAGTTTTTTAGCCTCTCTTCATCAAGTTTTTTGGGTCTCTCTTTGAGTGTCATTTACATAATACAGACATACCTTTTTTGACCTAGTAGAGGTCTATCAAGTGTTGTGTCTGCACCTAGAAAATCAAGTGCCCCTTTAAGAAACTATATTTTTTGTTTCTTTTTTTTTTCCCTTTAACTCTCTGGGTTCCTTTGACCAGTTCCTTAACTGATTTAAAAAAATGTGAAGCATAATTGATTTTATTTGCATTACTCAAGTCATATTTTTATTTTTTATCATTGACTATGAATATGTCTTTTCTAGGTACAACCTATAACATAGCAGTTAGTAACACAGAGTTGATCTGAATGAAACTGAGAGTTTAGGTACACTATACCTACAGTACAGATCAGAATGTCAAGTTTTGTAAGAGTTATACCCCATGCTACAGGGGTTAGACAATGAAGGCATGTCTGACTAGAGAATCAGAAAAAGCAAGGGAACCCTGGATGAGTGGCTCTGTTTGTTGGGGTGTTGTCCCGTACACCAAAAGGTTGTGGGTTCCATCCCCGGTCAGGGCACATACCAGAGACAACCCATCAACATTTCTCTCTTCCTCTCCCTCTCAGATAAATAAACATCTCCTCAAGTGAGGATTTTTTAAAAAAAAATTTAAAAAGAAAAAGCAAGGGATATTACATTTGAGGTGGGCCTTAAAGAACAAACTGAATTTAGACAAACGAAGATGAAAAAGAAAAGATTCCAGATAAAGGAACCACTGTGAGCCAAAGCACAGAGGAGGGAAAGTGCAGATTAGTTACAGAGGTCTTGAGGGACTTGGGGAGAGAAAGCTGGAAAGGTAGGCTGGGGCATATTTCAAGGAATCTCAGAGAGAACTGATAGATTTTATTAGGAAGTGATGGCTTTGCTTTGGAAAGTTTTTCCCCTTGCTGTATAAGATGGCTGTACATGGAGAGATACTGAAGACTTAGCTTCCTAATTGAAGAGAGTGGATTATAATTATAGACTGTGGCACTAGAAGCTACAGAATTTAAAGTGTGAGACAAAGGGAGCAAAAATGTGAGGGAGGAAAGGTCATAGAAATGTATTTCATGAGCCATTGAACCATTAGCATATTAGAAAGCCCACTTGTCAGGAAACAGACACATCATTCAATTTTGCCCCTTTGCTCATCAGTTTCTCCACGACTGCGCACTGAGTACTTTCTGTTCCTTTGATTATATTATGAGGACACAAAAAATCAATCCCGGGATCTTCACAAACTTGGAAACCTTTTTTACACCAGGAGATAATATTTACTTAATATCCTTTCTAACCCATTTGAATAGCCAGCTAGTCATGAACCTAAAGAAAAATCAGACAGCTCTCTCAACATGAACCTCTGGTGGCATGCACAAGGAACATAAGTAAACTCTGTAACTAGAACCCTCTGTGTACATGAGCACATGAGTGCTTTCTTCCCAGACCTTATGGCAGACCATTGCAGGGAAGAGAGCACTGGCTTTGGAATCAGACCTGGATGCCAGTTAATAGTTGTGTGGTCTTGGGAAACATACTAACCCCATCTAAGTGTCAGTGTCCTCATCTTACAAAGGTTATATTTACATCCTTAAAACTGTTGTAAAGATTAAATTAGTGTAAACCACACTAAATGTGCTACCTTGCATTTACTGTACATTTAGAACATGAAACATAGATTCTTTCACAGACAAGGAAAGTAAGGTAGTATAGAAAGAAGTATCATTGGACTGCCATTGTGAGACCTGGAATTTATACCTAGTGTTAATTACATTAACCACCTGAATGACCTTGAGTCAGTGTCTTACTGACTGTAGACCTCAGTTTCTGTCTTTAGACCTAAAGGATCTGATCTGGTAATATCCAAACTCTTGCACAACTCTAGCATCCTGTGATGGTGTGAGAAGATTTTTTATTAAAATCAATGTACTTTAACTTTACAGACAAGATTCAAAGGTTAGTTGGCAATTATTACAGTTATAGTAATCTGAGATTACCAAATAATATGACTTCATATGTGATACCCATACCTTACCTTTTGAAACATGATTCTTATAGATTGAGGGAAATCTCACTCTTCTTTTTTTTCTTTTTTAATCCTCACCTAAGGATATGTTTATTGATTTTAGAGAGAGGGGAAAGGAGAGAAAGAGAGAGAAAAAACATCTATTGGTTGCCTCCCCTATGTGCCCTGACAGGATCAAACCAACTTTTTGGTGCACAGGATCATGCTCCAACCAACTGAGCCGTGTGGCTGGGGCTTTAACATTTTTTTAAAGACCTTATTTGTTTATTTTTAGACACAGGGGAAGGGAGGTAGAAACAGAAGGAGAGAAACATCACTGTGAGGTTGTCTTGTGTGCCCCCAACCTGGCCCACAACCCAGGCACGTGCCCTTGACTGGAACCAGTGGCCCTTTGGTTCGCAGGTAGACACTCAATCCACTGAGTCACACCAGCCAGGGCTAACACTTCTTAATTTTTGTATATAATATAGTAGCATGTTAAAGATCAGGATTAAAGACATTGCCTGAATTAAATATCAGTGCTACCACTGGATGTGACATACCCCATAGGATTAAATGCATTTGTATACATAATGTGCATAGTCTCAAATCAAGCAATGCGCACAGGGTAGATATTCAGTAAGTATTAGTACTTGTTATCAGAACAAAGAAGACTATATTCCCCAACATTCCCAGCATACTGAATGTTTAAACTATTTTCAGTTTACATTTATCTTTCAATCTCTGTGTTAGGAAGCCATTGTAATTAGAGTAGGGTAAAAAAAAACTGTTCTATTTTTTATTATACTGTAAGCATTTCCTATGTTGCTCTGAAATTTTATTTTATATCTTTGATTTGATCAGGCCAGTATTCATAATTTTCATAGCCATTCACCTATTTTTTAACTTTTCTTTTTAAATAATTTCCAATATTTCATTATAAGTGATGCCTTGATGTAATTATAATGCTAAAATGGATATCATTTATATGTACTTTTTTAATATGTTTCCTTAGGATAAATATGCAAGAGGAGTATATCTAAGTCCATGTCTATAAATACTTTTATGGCAGTTGATATTAATTGCCAAATTGCTTCCCAAAAGGATATTAATATTTTACATTGCCACCAATATTGTGTGAGTAATATCTTTGTCATAACATAGCCAGATTTAGGGGTTTAATTTTTTTATACTTTCCTAATAAGTGTAATGGATCTCATTGTTTTCTTTTTCATTTGAGTTATTAGCGAGGTTAATATTTGTCCTGACGTTTATGAATTATATCTCTCAGTGTGCAAATTCTCTGTATGTACTTTACCCATTTCTCTCTCGATTACTTGGTAATTTACTTGTTGAAGCAACTCACATAATAAAGAAATTAGCCTTAAGTCGTGTTTGATGCAAATACATTTCTCAATCTAACACTTCTCTTCAGATATTTTATTTTTAGTTGCACAATTTTAATGCAGTTTTACTTGTTCATTTTTTACTTTGTCATATTTTACTTCTAAATATAAACTCATACTCCAGATATTTGATAAGAACAACTTTCTCATATAGAATTGGATGAATTTGAAAACTTCCTTTTTCATACATCAGTATTTCCCTTTTTATATCAGTAACACATTTTTATTTTTGTTTCACAATCTTATTATCTAGCAGTTAATAAAACCTCAATCCTTTTTGCTTAACTCATTCTTTTCGATTATATTTAATGGGTATCTTTCGAGTCTAAATTGCATACTTTAAAAACCAAACTCCAGCAATTTTCCCCCTTTCCAGCATCAACTGTTTTACCCTCTGCCAGGTCTTTCTTGACAGAATTCAAACATCTGTTATTTCTCCCATCTTAAAACGACAACAAAAACTCATCCTATTATACTTCTTATCTTATTACCTCATTCCTCTCCCATTCTTTAAAGCAAAAACTCCACAAAAGCATAGTCCTCTGTTGTTTTCTCCACATCCTCTGTTTCAAGTCACTCTCAAACACATACCATTTAGGCTTTGCCACCACCAACCCCTTCATTGAAATCGCCATTCTCTATCTAGGTCAGCAGTGACCTCCACGTGGCCAGATTGTATGGTCCACATCTGATTTAGCAGCTTCTGATACAATTGTTCACTCTCTCCTTGAAGTACTTGACCTTGCTTTTTTTTCTTTGTAACTCACTGGCTACTCCCTTCTCAGTCTCCCTTGCCTCATCCCCTCCCCTCCACCACCATATGCCCTAACTTCTTAAAGTTGGTCTCAGTTCTTAGATCTTCTCTATTTTCTATGTACACTCCTGTGAGGACTGTCATTGATTTACATCTCCAATCCAGACCTCTGCTGAACTCATGATCATGTATATTTAGATGCACATTAAGTATGTGATAGGAGGAACTGTATTAGGAAGGAAAACATTCTGTTTCTTCCTTTGAAGAATTCATTTCTGCTCCTTCACTTCAAAGTATATCATCACCGTCTTGTCCTCTCTTTTATACACTTTCTTCACTTTTTTGTCTAGTTTTACTCTTTTTTTGCTTTACTTTCAGTAAAGGTGAGGAGAGAATGGTATGGTCTGTCATGTGCAAAGATATAAAAATTATAAAAGGTTATTAAAAAGGTACAAAGATATAATAATTTGAAAAGGTTATAAATATAATCTCAAAAATATAAGTAAAAGGTTATAACTATAACCTAAGTTTCCAAATTAATAGATATAAAAAGGAGGCTAAAGGGCTATAAAACACCAAAATAAAGAAGGCAGTAGGTGAGGGAATATATGGACAATAAAGATGGTAGAAATAACAATCAGTTAAACAGATCACATCCTGTTAAGAGACACACTGCAACACAGGGAATAAAAACCACAAAGAAAGTTATAAATCATGATTGAAAAATAAAAGATCTTAATGAATACACAGGTTATATTAATGGATCAATAATAGTTGATGATTGTCAATTCTTCCCAAATAGATCTAGTAATTCAGTGGAATTCCAACAAAATTTTTGTTGTTTTTGCTTTCTAGGAACCTAATAGTTCATAGGAAAGAGCAAAAGCTCAGGAATCAACAAGACTGGCAAAGAACAAGGAAGGAAGATTTGTCTTATTACATATTAAGATTTATTACAATGTAGTAATTAAGATAATGTAGTATTTGTGCAGGGCTTGACAGTAGACTTAATAGAACACAATCAAAAATCCAGAAACTAATAAGGTATATATGGAAATCTGCTGTGGCAGAAGTAGTACTCAAAACCAGTGGAAAAGGATGGATAATTTAATGAATAGTGTTGTGAAACTTGGTAATGTCTTGGGGGAAAAAGAATGGAATTATATCCTTCACAGCACACTCAAAAATAAATGGTTAATGGATTACCTGCCTAGATGTGAAACCTAAAACATTTAAACTTTTAGAAGAAAATATAGGAGAATATCATTATGATTATGATTTTGTAGGCAAGGATTTTTCAGACCCCGTAATATAAGTCATAAAAGAAGTGACGTAAATGTAGCCTAATGTATATCTGATGCTCCTTTCTGTATCAAGCATCGTTCTAAGCCCCTTTAAACTAATTTGCTTCTATCTCATAGCAGCCTAATAGTAGGGGTTCTGCTGTTATCCCCATTTTGTCATTGAGAGATATAAGGGTTAGAGATGTGAAATAACTTGCCCAGCCAAGGCAGTCACATAGCTTACTGAATAGCAGGCATAGGTGTCGATTTAGCTTTAGAACCAGACCTCAACCAATATGTTATAACCCTGTGTTATAATTTATGCTTTTTTTTTACATTTTAAATTAGCTTTATTGAGATAGAATTTACATAATGAGTTTTGTCAAATGTATACACTCAGGTATTACCACCCCTATCAAGATTCGCTTCACATTCTCAACAGTGGTAGTTAAATATCCACTTCTACTAAATTCACCATCCCTAACAATAATTTTATCTTTGCCAGTCTACATGAAAATACCTAATTCTATATATGACTTTCAGGCTATAAAATTTTAAAAACGATTTAGAGACCCACAGTGCTATTTTTCTCTATCCATCAGTAGGGTGGGGACTGGGGAGAAGGGTGTTTGGAGAGAGCCAGCACAGACCTGTGCCCCAGTGAGGCTAAAAATTGAAGACAGTTTGTAACATATATAACTACCAAAGCATGAGTCAGGAGATAAAGAGAATTCTTTAAATGCAATTAAAAAAAATAGACAATCTAAAGTGATATGCACAAAATGAACCAGGCCCCTCCTAGAAGAGGAAACAACATATTGAAAGATACACAAAACGCATTAGTTTTCAGGAAAATGTAAATTGAGACTACACTGAAATTCTGTTTCACACCTTCTAGATGGCAAAAGTTAAAAAGTCTGAAAATACCAAGCGTTGACAAGGATGGGTAGAACAACAGGATTTTTGTTTTTAATGCCTGTTTAAGAGTAAGATGCTGCAACTGCTTTAGAAAACAATATAGCCCTAATTTACAGTTGTCCACGTTTACATACCCAATAATCCAGCAGTTTCATAACTAAGTAGAATTAAGCACGTGGACCAGGAGACATTTGCAAGGACATTTATAGGAAAGTTCTTACAGCAAAAATCTACCAAGAATACTAATTTGTGGAGAAGTGAATGGGACAATAAATGTGGTATATTTACATAATGAAGTAAAACTGAATGAGATACCACTTATAAGCATCAACATGGATTAACATGATAGGAAAATTGTAGTGTTTTTTTTTTTAAAGAACAAGATATGATTGCATTTAGTGTGATAGCATTTTAAAGGCCCCATCATAGGTAAAACTAAACAACATATAATTTAGATATATAAATATACATAAAACCTGTTTATTAAAAAAATGATAAACACAAATTTTTTTAGGATGGGAGTTTGCCCTGAGGGAGTGCCCGAGCAGAAGAATGGATTAATGGATTAATGGTATTGGTGGTATTCTACTTTGAAGTTGGATGACTGATTCATTTCATTATGCTTCATAATTTAGAAGTATGTGTCATATCTTCCTTATATCAACTGTTACTTTTTTTAAGTGCTTAACACTTGTAGTGGGTCAGTACCAACATATCTATAGTAACTAAAGGGATAAGCTAAGACAGCAGGGAGCAGACACAGCACGAGAATAAAGATGGTGCCCCTGTTCTAGCCCATATGCTCATGGCTGGTGTGGAGGCCAGTTTTAGTGCTTAGCCAGGCCCCAGATGGAGGGGGGAAGGGGCTGCACCTGTCGTGAAGAGTGTGTGAACAGAAGGCCAGAACCTCTGTGAAATCACCAGGCAGGCTTGTCTTACGTCCCTTCTTTTTCTCAAAGCTGGTATGAGTCCAGTGAAGAATGTCTAGTTTCTTATTTACCCAGAGGATTTTCAAAGTTTTAGAAGTCTGTACATAGATGGCCACTTAAAAGCATTCTCTTTTTTTCCCCTAGTTATTTTCAGATGACAGTAGTTTTCTTGTTTACCTGTTTGATGTGTGGGATATGGCTATAAAAAGTAACTGTCTTAAAAACTGTATGAATTAATATGCTTTCACTATGGCTACTTTCATGTTAAGACAGACCTAAGAGATGATACTGATGTTGAAATATAGAATAATATTCTTAATGTTTATTTCATATTCATAAATAATGTTGCTTATCCATTTTGATAGTTTAGCTGGTCCAAAAATGTTCCATTGCTTAAAATTTCCTAATGCCTAGATAAGAATAATTTAACTTTTAGGTTGTGTGTTTCGAAGCAATTTTCCAGTATTGCAGAGGAAGTAACATTACTCCTAGAATCTGGGATGGGTTGGAACCTGCAATTGGATATAATGAGATAATGCCAAATATTAACATTAATGCTAATGTGTAGCTCTGATTCCTTATGCACACTGAGCATCATTTGTACAATAGGAAGAAGGTGGAAAATATGAAGTGGAGAGATTTGTGTTTTCCACGTGGCCAGCATTGCTGTGGGGTGATGTGGCTAATGTATCTGTCACCCACTGATGGCCAGGATTTATTTGGCCTGTTAGGCTGTCCCTTGCTCCCCTGTCATTCCGTGTGCTGTGCTTACTTGGTAGAAGAAAGGGACGTTCAGAGCCTCACAGCCCCTCAGAAACATAATTGTGAGACATTAGCTAGTAGATTTCCAGTTCTGTCTATAGGGTATAGGGATTTCTAGTTTGAGAAAAACAAACGAAAGAATGGTAGCTTACAAATGGGCTCTGAAATCAGTGATTCATTATTGGGGTTTTTGTTTTTGTTTTTTTTGTCAGCGTCTTATTCTTCGCTAACCTTCAGTTCCTCAAACTAATCCTAAAACTTCCCAATAAATGGATAAAATTTCCTAACCTTATTCACCCATGGAAAGGAATTTTGTATGATGGCATACTTTAAAATTACATCTTTGAACCAGAAAATCAGTTCTATATAGATTTATAAATGTTGAAAATTAATACTAGTGTTTAATTTGAGCAATATGGTTGATAAAGTGATAACTTTCATCTCAGAAATCTTAATACAGTTATTTTCACTCTAACCAAACACATGATAAATTAAGAGTATCCATTTTCATAGAGATGTGTTAGAGTCTTCATTTAGAATAAGAGTTCTGTGAACGTAAAACTGTATTTAAAAGCTTTTAAAACACCTTTTCTACACCCATTCCCAAAGACTCTGTCTTAATTGATCTGGGATTGGGCCTAGACATCCTTATTTTTAAAAGTTCCCCAAGTGCTCAGAATGCACAACCAGGTTTGAAACCATTGCACTAGAAGTTAGGAAATAGAAAACCTGGTGATGCATTTCTTGAGAAATAGTAACATCACAAAAATATCGCGGAATTGAACTGCCAAATATTGTAACCATTTTAAAACAATGAAACAAAAATTGTAAAATATCATTAGTTTCATTTTCAGTGATTGGTTGAATTAAAACAAAGACATTTATTTGAGTACCTAGAAAATATTTGAAGCTTAGCAACAAGCAACGTGAGAGATCTACGAAAAAGTAGTCTTTCCAGACAAACTTGGTTGGTCTTTTTAGATTGAATTACAGAAATATTAAAGGAAAGGAATGTAGTGGAAGGAATGTTTGGATTTTATTACAACACTCTCTGTAGTATTTCATGAAAGAAATTCAACCTGGGAATGGCATTTCATATTCCCAGCTAGCACGTGAACACAGTCTAGCAAACAGGAAAATACCACGTTTGTCAGGCTGGCTGAACAGCAGAGTGGCAGCAATGCACATTTATGCTGTCCTCATTCTTTGTGTATAAGGTAAAAACATTAGTATTTTTATGTCTGATTCTTTATAATATACAAACTTAAGAGTTTCATAAAATTAGTACCCCAATCATTATTTTTTTGAGTCAGTACAAGTGGTGTCAATACTTTGCAGTTTTATGACTTAACTTCTTCCCTAAAAACAGGGACAGTTCTGCTCTTGCTTAACTCACAGAGGTTGTCAAGAGGCACAAATATGATAGTCTGTGTGAATATCCTTTATACCTGCGTGGCCTGTACAGAAATATGTTATCAGTCCTTGTGCCTTAAACAGTCCATTTGCATTTTAGCAAGGCACTAAAGAGTATTTCAGAGTTGCAGCCCTTTCATTAAAAAGTTATTCGAATTATAATGCAAAGATGAGGCAAAACAGACTTCTGAGATGTATTTATTTCTTTTTTGTTTCTTTGTTTTATATGTTAGTATTCTCTGGACACCAACTCATGGACCTTAACATAGGTAAGGTTACTCTAAACATTCGTGAGCCTAATACATTACCAACCCTGTCTAACTTAGGTAGGATCTCAGCACCTCACTTCCTTCTCCTGGGGTGCATTCCAGGCTACAGGACACCACACCTGCAGTCAGAGTCACTGCGTGCAGCCCTGCACTCCTCTTCCTTTAGCTGTTCCTCATGCCATTGATGCCACCTTCCTCTATGCTTTGTTATGCCTCCCAGTGCTCCCCAGCCAACTCATCAAGCAGTGTTGATTCACTGCAGACTTTAGTCCCCAAGAGTCTATGCTAACTGCCACCAAGGCCACCTGCAGTTATTTGTTTGTTTGTTTGTTTGTTTTCCCCTGCTTTCAGTTATCTGTTGCTGCATAACAAACCACCTCAAAACTCATGTGCTATCATAATTTTGTTACACATAGAAAAGGAGGCCCTGGCTGGTGTAGCTCAGTGGATTGAGCACGGGCTGCGAACCAAAGGGTCGCCAGTTCAATTCCCAGTCAGGGCACATGCCTGGGTTTCGGGCCACATCCCCAGTGGGGGCCACATCCACAATGGGGGCCACATGAGAGGCAACCACACAATAATGTTTCTCTCCCTCTCTTTCTCCCTCCCTGCCCCTCTCTCTAAAAATAAATAAATAAAATATTTTAAAAAACTTTCACTTATTTAGAAAAAAGAAAAAAGAAAAGGACATTGGCTTTCTTTAACCTTTCTAATGTTGTGATTACACAACAACCTTCTCTTATTTGGAATTATTCTATAGCTATTTAATGCATTAGAAAGATTCTGGTGCTTTAAGGTTTTTTTCCAGTGCTAGTAGACCTAAAGTCTTAAATTTCATGGCGAAATAACAAAATTTGCAGGTATCATCTTTAAATATTTAACTTACAGCAGCTTTTCCCCCTCTCTCTTCCTCATAAATGGACTCAAGTTCTAGGATGATTTGTTTCATTTGCCTCTATTTGGTCAGTGAGAAAGTAAACTGATTGTAAGTGAAGAAGAAAATGGGAATTTTTTCAGTTTTTAGATGATCATGACTCATACTAGAAAAAGTAGCTAACCTTTAGCTTATTTAAAAGGTTGATTTGACTGCTTTTCTTTTTAAGATTTTATTTATTTATTTTTAGAGAGAGGGGAAGGGAAGGAAAAAGATAGGGAGAGAAACATCAGTGTGTGATTGCCTCTCACACACCCCCAACTGGGGACCTGGCCCAAAACCCAGGCGTGTGCCCTGACTGGGAATTCAACAGGCAGCCCTTTGGTTTGCAGGCCAGCACTCAGTCTGCTAAGCCATACCAGCCAGGGAGGATTGTTAAAGAATAAATTTCTTGGGGAACAGTCTCTGTAGGTTTAAACATTTGGGTAAAGAACAAATATATTTTCTTGAAGTGATTTTTTTTCCTTATTAACAAATATAGGCACACATGACTTATTACAATACTATTTCTGGGAAGCAATCCTTGGAGGAGTGTTCATTTTTTTAATGATGTTTCTCTGTAGCTGATGTGCATGTTTTAAAAAGAAATTGTTGGAATTTGTCCAACTTTTCTTTTATGTTCCTTCCCTGAGGAAAGCTGTATGGTATGTATTTAAAGTATAGCTCAGTGTGTTCCTATGGATACTAAAAAAATAAGAGAAATAAATAAAAGGTAGATCTTTGATATTAACAAGAAAATCATTCTATGAAAAGAATTTTTTAATGAAGCAAAATATGTTTTAATCAAGTTGAGAGTAGATGCTCTCCACAAAATTAAGATGAATTTGATATGAGGAAAACAACTATTAATCCAAGTGAATATAACATTCGAAAATATAGCTGTTTTATATGTGCGTTGACATTAAGACATGTGCTATTGAAGGAAATAAGAATTCTGTTACTGCTCTTTTGATGTTACAGTTTAATAACCTCAAAATAAGATACAAAAAAAATTGTCATTGTATGTCAAATTGAGAATTAAAGTTGCTGATATATATATTGAAGTAAGTGGTGAATACACATAACCCACCAGAAAAAAAAATACTACTGCTGCCATAATTTTCTAATCCTAATGGCCATTGCAGTTTTTTTAAAGGTCGTAAAAGAAAGTCATAGAACTGTAAGATTGAAATTTCTTTTGTTACTTTTTCATTTTCTGGACTCAGCTGAGGCTCTATTTATATATTAGATTATGCCTACAAGAGGTATAATCTAATGCCTCTTAGAAAGGTCCTGCCTTTCTATGTATAGTAAAGAGTTCTTTAATTTTTATTTTATTCTGTGAATATTTATCGAGCGCCCGTTGTACATCAGCCAGTGTTCTAGGTTTTCAGAGCTCAACTTGGTCGTTTTGGTCCAGAAAGAACACCCAGCACATAGACGGCAGATGGGAAAGTCAGTGAGCATAAGATTGTGGGACAGTAATACTAGCTAACATACATATATGGGCTTTGTATCATCATGTGTCTAGCATTGGTACATGGCTTCACTCATTTAATGCTCACAACAAGGCAGGCACTATTATTATTGTATTTTAACAGAAAAGCACAGAGGCACCAAAGCTTAACAACTTGCCCAAAGCCACACTGCTAATGGTGTGGCATCAATTACAAACAAGATACTGTAGAGACCAAAGAGAAGCAGCTCCTAACCTAGGGAGGAAAGGACATTTTCTAAGAGAAAAATCACCTTTTATCTCCTTTGAAGTTATTTTCCTTCAGAAGAGGCCCCAGTTAAAGGGGGATAAATAAGTCAAGGCATAAAGACAAAATTATGTGATTCACAGGAAGACATCAAGTAGTTCAGTATCACTGGAGCACCAAGATGCAAAAGACTGGAGAAGGTGTAACCTCACATGGCTTGATTAGTTGTTTCTTTATTGAGAAAGCAGAGAGAAACAGTTGAAAGATTTTAAGTAATGATATTAATAGGGGACCTGGGGAAAGTGCTGAGGGCAGAGAGTCCCCATGAAAAATAAGAAGGGTCAGAATTAAGGCCAAGGTAAATGTGTCTGGGACATGGGGACAGACAGAGAGCTTTAGGAGGGGCAGGAGTTGGACAGAACTTGCTGTTTCGATGTGAGGAGGAAGAAGGAATTTCAGATGGGAGGCTTAGATTACTTGAGTGGGAGGCATCACCATTTAGTGAGATAAGAAACTTGAGAAGAAGAACAGGTTTAGGGAGAGAAAGAAATGACGAGCTGGAACAGCAGCAGCAACTGCAAGGCGTGGAACTAGGGAGGGTGGTCAGAGCTCTTCGGAACGGGAAGCAGCACAGAGGTGAAGATGATGTTCTTGGCAACATTCTCGTCTTCACTTGGGTGTTGGATTCACATGTGTCATTAGGCTGCATGATTTGCGTGTATATTATACATGTTCTCTAACATGAATCAAATACTCTATAGTAGAATTTAGAAAGTAACATTTGGTAAAAGTACTATAAAAATACCCTACTACCTTAGGATTTTGAGAAAACTTCCCAGTTATCTTTGTATGTGTATGCATTTAGTTAAGTGCCACTAAAGCAAAGACATTTGATTTACATAGTCCTTTCTTTACACATTAAAAATTAAAAAGGAAAAGAAAAAAACTAGAGGATCAGTGACCAGCAGAAGACGCTATCGCCTGCTGCTCTGTGGTGGTCACCACGTGTTAGATTAAGCTCCCTGCTATCTTATTTTTAACAAAGGAAGACAGAATTGGCTATTTTTTTAAAAAATGAAACTTTGCCTCTTAAATTGCTTTTGGTTAATATGGGTCATATTTTGTCCTTTTGTGTTTCTGTAAAAACATATAAAGCATCTTGAAATAAGTCAGACGAAAAGTCAAGAACCATATGATTTCCCTCATAGGTGGGATATAAAACTGAAAGCAACCAATGAATAGACAAAAACTCATAGACACGACAACAGTGTGGTGGTTACCAGAGGGAAGGGGATAGGAAGGTGGTAAAGGGTGAAGGGGATCAAATATATGGTGATGGAAAAAGATTTGACTCTGGGTGGTGAGCGCATAATGTAACATCCAGATGGATGCATCACAGAAGGGTATGCTTGAAACCTATGTAATTTTATTAACCAATGTCACTCGAATAAATTTAATTTAAAAAGAAAGCATCTTGTTTGGGATTGAGGTTTTATTTAATCTTGCAATTTTAAATATGGTAGTTAGGGAAGGCTTCAGTAAGAAGGCGAGTCTTTGAGCAAAGACTTGAAGGAGGTGATGGGTTTAGCCATGCGGAAATTGGGAAGAAAATCCCAGGAATGGAGCCAACCGAGTACAAAGCCCAAGGTGGGAGTTCTGCTCAGCATAGGAGGTCAGTGGCTGGGGCAGAGCAATAATGTAACCAGCTATGTAGGCCTTTGTTAAGGACGTTGGAATTTACTCTTGAGTGAGCTGGGTTTTGAGCAAAAGAGTGACATTATCAGATTTTATTTTAAAAGATCCCTCTACCGTGGAAAATAAACTGTACAGGCACAAGGAGAGAAGCCTGGAAACCAGAGAAGGCTGGGTAGTGACTTGGACCAGGTTGGTATAAGCTGTCAGATTCTGGATTTATTTTAAATATATAATGCAAAGGATTGTTTGACAGATTGGCTGTGGATATTCAAAGAGATGAAACTGGGTGAGTTCACCTAGGGAATGAGTATACTTTCAGAAGAGAAGAAAATTGACAAGTTATTTCTAAAATGTATATGGAAATGCAAAGGACCTAGAATAGCTAAGACAATCCTGAAACAGAAGAGAAAAGAATAAAAATAGTTGCATGACGTACCTAGATATTAATAATGGGATGAATTCATCAGACAGCAAGATTTATTATAAAGCTACAGTAATTAAGAAAATGTGGTATTGGGACTCCAACTAGAGTCTATGCTCTTTCATTGGCTCATTTGTCTATTCTTGTCCCATCTACAGAGCAGTGAGGAAAGGTTATTTACAATAATGATCTTGTGTCTATATAGCTGTATAGTCACAGCCCCCGACTCAGACCATACACAAAATACTACTTCCAGTCTGATTGCAGATATGAAATAAAATAATAAGCTTCTGGAATATAATAGAGGAAAATGTCTTCATAACTTTGAAATAAGGGAAACAGTTAAAACAGGTCACGAAAAGTGTTAGTCATAAATGAGAAGAGGGATAATGATAGATTGGAACAGATTAAAATGAAGTAGTTCATGAAAAAACGCCATTAAGACAGTGAAAAAGAAGGCAGAGTGGGAGAAAATATAACATGAAGGTGACAAATGGCTCACATTAAAAAAATACAAACAAAAATGGGCAAGGGACTTTACACCAAAGAGGGAGTAGAGGACTCATTCAAATAGCCAAGAAACCTAGGGAAAGGTGCTCTCTTCTTTCTGGAGTGGCGGCAACATCACAAAATGGTGGACCATGTTTCCATTCCCTTTACATAGTTTTGGGAAAAGAACTAGGCATTCTGTGTCTTTATTTGTGCTTATAAAGCTAAGACTGTGCCCTGGCTGGTGTGGCTCGGTGGATTGAGCACTGGCCTGTGACCCAGAGAGTCACTGGTTCGATTCCCAGTCAGGGCATGCCTAGGTTGCTGGCTGGGTCCCCAGTTAGGGGCATCTGAGGGGCAACCACACATCAATGTTTCTCTCCCTCTTTTTCTCCCTCCTTTCTCCTCTCTCTAAAAATAAATCTATAAAATCTTTATAAAAAAACAAAAAAACTTTTAGACTGGTTAGGAATTGGAGATGTTTCCAATTTAATCTAAAATTTGAATGGGTATACATTTAAAGAAAATAAAAACCTATTCTTGAACATTACGATTACTACTTGGAGAGAAGCTCTACTACCATAACCATCCATAAGAATAAGCATAAATAATATTTTATGTCATTCATGCATAACCTGTTTACTAAGTGCTAAATGCTGAAACTGGGGTACGCGGACAGTGATATATCAGAAGAATATCAACAAAAACACTAACATTTTATATGTTAAAAGAAATATCACTGGGGAAGAAAAATGCAGATATATTGTCACAAAATGCATTATTTTTTTATGATGTTTCAGAATTCGTTTTGCCTCTTTTTCAAGATGTAGCCTACAGGTAAAGGCTGCCCCGAGTGGCAGTCATTGATTGTCATAGAAGGAAGGTTTTCATTAGGTGGCATTGGGATCCAAGGTAACCAGCATGTGTTTAGCAGAGACTGGAAGTGATAAGGATGGAAAAGCATCTGTGTTTAGAATGCTCCAGTGAGCAATCAGCACTCTCCTGAGATGACCCTTTGCTGTTGCTAGGCACTCGTTTCTGTTTCCGGAGTGGGTGGCAAAATTATATAATGCTGAACCACATTTCCATCCTCTTCATATTTCTTTGGGGAAAGAATTAAGAGCCCACTAGTTTTTAATTTTATACTATTAAAATTTTTTAATTGAGTACAAATTGAGATTGTTCAAATTTGGCCTAAAACTTGAATGGTTGTACATTTCAAGGAAAGACGTAAGACATTATGACTTTTTGGTCCTCTAATTGCCATGTCTCCTAAACAAGGGCATTGTTTTTTTCTAGCCATAAGACTGCTGTCACCTAAAAATTATATGTAACATTGATAAGACATGAACACCTAAAGTACAATTCATATTCAAATTGCCTTATGTAGCTGCACTGTTGTTTTTAATACAGAATTCAATCAGGGATCATGCATTGCATTTAATTATGAGTTCTCTTCAGTTTCCTTACCATAGACCAGTCCCCTATGATGAGGTACTTTAACGCCCTTTTCTTTTCAATTGATAGATCAACTGCCATGTGTTTCATCATTTTAATATTGTTTTTTAGGGAGAAAAGCAGCCAAGTCAGAATTGGTAGAGATTATTATATATACCATTTCTCAAGAGTGGGAGTGGGGTCATCCAGAACCACTTTTCATGAAACAATCAGTGATGTTGCCTAAGAGGCAGAGGGCTTGGTAGTGCCAACCAGCCAGCGTGCTGGTTTTGTGCTGCTGTGACTACTGATGTCAGAATTAAATTAGGTGGTGGTGTAGCTCTCATGGCACATGTTTTCTTTATTTTTGCGTTAGTTCATACTCAAGATAGGATGAGGCTACCACCTCTCCGATTTTCTTGTAGAAAGCAAATACTTAGACATTTAATCAGTTGATCATCTCAAGAGAACACAACAGAGAATATTTTTAATTGCTTTTACAGCGTTTAATTTTTATGTTCTGGTTGGAGTTTTTTATAATTTAATTTGTTATTGTTTGTTTGCTATACAAAATAAGGAGACCAAACCTTCTTTCAACATCGTTAATGACAGACGGTAACCGTTTTTTCAGGGTGCCTATGGAAAAAAGGGAGAGTTCTCAATATAAAGAGGGAGGTTGTTCTAGCTCAGGGAGTGGCATGCGAAAACTTTGCTGAGTCGCAGATACTGGAGGTACTACAATAAGATTTGAACAACTGACATGAAGGAAGTGGTCTAAGGAATATGAAATCTAATAGAATGTTTTGATTTCCAAGTCATCACAAATTTAAATTAAAAAACAGTGGCGAGTTCACTGTTGTGTGAAGCTGGAAGACACAGTAACTGGCACGTAGTATGGGCTCAGTGATCCTGTTTTGTCTGTAATGGGGAGGAAATTTTTTGAAAGCACAATATTAAACTCACGTTAGATCAGGTGGAGCCAGGTAAAGAGTTGTTGTGCTCATCTGTGAAGTGACTGTAGATGACTAACTTGGATTGCACAGTGGGTATGAATGTTCAATGGGAAGACTTAACTGCAATTTTAGATCTGACCTCACTTCACGGAAGTTCACTTCGTGATCACGTGCTACTGAATGACTTGCACAGAACAGGATAGAATCTGTGTTTGTGGCTTTTTCTTACTCATCTTTTTATTTGTTTAGAGGCACATGTATTTGAAGAGAGGAGATTTTCTCAACATTTTCAGAAGTGGTCTGTGTGTGATTTTTCTTCACCAGAATCGTTTTTGAACCTTAGGTTACAACTGAGTTCTCATTATCTTCAATGTTGATGAGGCTAATGGTAAATTCAGGTTTTAACAGATCCTGTGCTTAAGGGTTGAAATAGAGAAAACAGTTCCTCCGAGTTGAGTTAAGAATTTCTCAGGAAGCAGGGGTTGGTCAGGTGATGTGAGTAATTCTAAACTCTGAGTATAGCCACCTAACCAGTTTAAAAGGAGATTATATGAATGCTGATTAAAGTTGTGGATATTCCTCTAGGTAGACTCTGCGCACAATCAAAAATAGGTCTCAGGCATCTTTTTACTATATAGACAGTCGTATATTGGCAGGTCTCCATTATAATTACTTAGACAACTTCTGAATGTTGATTTCATTCACCTACTAATAATCGAGGATCTGTGTGCTATTAGTTATACATTGTATAAAGTGCAAAGGGGTTTGGGTTTTGGTTTTGGTTTTTGGTTTTTGGTTTTTGTTTTAGGTATACAGAAAAAAGAACTGGTCTTGAAATTAGAAATTCTGTGTTTATTATGTTTTGGCTTCAGCACTTGCCGGGTGCTTAATTTCTAAGAGTGTCAATCTGTCTTAGCCTTATACCTTCATTGTCTGTAGAAATAGAACAATAATACCTACCTACCTATGAATTTCTTATTTGTAATAACAGTCAGAATGGAGAAATTACACCTAGTAAACTGGGACATGTTGTAGATTGAGGGGACCATCATCTTTTAGCTGTGTAAGCCATTCTGTGGAACTTTGCCTGCAGGATGTGGTGTTACTTAAGTGCTGCAAGGGTTTGTAGTCCTTGGTTTTATAGTGCACTCTATTTTGAGTTCAGCGTTCTTTTTAAACACTTCTCTTTGGTGGTTTGGGTCTACCACATAGTAAGCCCTGGTGGTGGGGAGTGGGGGGCGGCTGAGGAGAGAGTGAAAGGATGATGAAGTACGTTCCGATTTACTGCGGATTGATCTCCTTCCTCTAGTTTTATCTTAGCTGTCCTTTCAGAGTAGAAATTAGAAGCTCTGGAGTAAATTTAGAAGTTTAGCTCTGACACCATGAAAATTCCAACCTTCATAGCTTCTGATGACTATAATTAAAATATGTATGAAGTCTTTCAAGGGAATTTTTACTGTTTTTTCCTCTCCTTGGCAGTTTTAAACTTGTATTATTGGTTATAGAATTCAGGATTTGGGTTTTCTCATGGGTTTGACTTTTTCTTCCTCTATGCAATTTTCATATTTCTCTATAAAGCCACTTAACTGTTTGTTACTAAATGGGAGTTCTCTAGTATCAGAGATTCTTAGCAGCAAGTCTCTTTTTCTTGAAATTCGTGTAAGACAAATGCATATTATCTTGGCAGTGATAGTGCACAGACTGCTGTAGATAGTGGCTGCACAGCCAGCGGTGTTGCGGCCCGTGGGAGGGACAGTCACAGGTACGCCATTATCACTGCGCCTTGCACCAGTTGTAATCACTCGGCCCTGAACAGGCACAAACTCATTATTTTTAAAGGTTTATTAAATTCTGTCACTTGAGTTTATGTAACACTTTCTCTTTTCCCTGCAATCTCTTACATTTATTTTAGTGTCTTAAGGATAGAGTTTGGCAAAAATCAAGGTAACTGCAGTCATTTTCACGTTACTTTTAAAAATCCAATCAGAGTGAAACCAACTTACTGTACTGACAGAATACTGCTTCATCATAGTCAGTTTTAATAAAAAACAAAGTAAGCATAATCTTCTCACACCTTAGTTTGTTGAAGATGCAGAATTCAGAAATTCGAATTCTCGAGCCTCACTTCCAGAGAATCTCATTCCCAATTGATTCTTCTACACAGACATGTTTGAGAGTTACTGAAGTACTTATAGAGGATGGTTTTGAAATAATTCTCAAGAATGTAGGATTTCTCAGAGGATTCTACAATCAATGAAATTTAGGTCTTTAAAAACAACTTAATTACATTCGTCTCTTATTAATTTGCATTTGTGTCTTATTCATTGAGGTTCTTAAGAAAGATTTCCTTTGAAGGAAAATACTGCTTTGAAAAAAAAAGTCAGAAAGCTATTGCGATTAGATAATTTCTAGGATTCCTTATTATTTAAAATTCTGATTATATTTTTTTAATTCCTTGAGTCTATGTTAATATTACACATCTAATATTCAAACAATTGAACTAGGGTACAGGACTGAAAACGATTGCCCTCGTTATCTTTTTTATTTTGCTTATAAGCCCTTTGTAAACTCATTTGCCATTATAGCTTGCTGTTATGCTTTCACTAAGTTTTGAGAATTCCCTCTTCATAGAGTGTTTCATTGTCCTCCTGATAGAAACATACTATAGTTTCCCTTGACTAAGAACACCTAAAGGCAGTGGTGTACCACTGATGCTTAACGACTGGAGGAAAGGGGACTGATTCATATCATGTGCTAATTTCCATGACATAATTACTCCCTACAAGAAGCCTGTTTAAAGCTACCAATGTGATGTCACTGAATGAGGAGCTAGGAAAAGATACACACAGCATACTTAGCTACAGATAGTATAGATATAAATAACTTCAAGAGCATAGCAAATAGATAAAATGATGAGGTTTTGAGTATTTACTTTTTGTTATTACTTTTTTCTCTATTTAAATTATTTTACTATAAGATGAAGAAACTGTTTCCATGCTTATCTTTGGGGCAATAGATTGTTTCAAAATGGGAGAATACTTTTATTTTGTATTTTCTACTTTATTCTGTTGTTTAAGTTAATCAACCTATGTTAAATATATGAACAACGGCAATAAAAAAACGCTGTTAAAGAAAAGGCTCTCCCGGTGATTTTGATGTGTGGCAAAGTTGAGGAACTGCTGGTGGTTCCCAGTTGCAGCTGCCTAAACTAAAAAATGTTTTTCTTTGTTCTCTGGGACCTTAGGGATGAATTTTGTGCTTGATTGCAGTGACTACTACATTTTAACTACCTATGCTTTGTTGTGTTCTTTCAAATTATTTGAGAAATCTTTTGCCAAATGTATATGTTAAAGTAAAAAGAAGAAACTTAAGACTAGAAAAAAATAGCAAATAAAGTAAAAAGAAATGAAACACTGGAGAATACAAGGGTAAATATGCCAGCCTTAAGACCCACCATAGTTGAACAGCAGATTTTGCCTGTGAGCTTCCTGGCAGTCAGGAAGCTTTTCACTTTACCAAATTCCAAAGTTAATCTCACACACGAAAGTTCATATACAGGGGTGGGGAGAGTAGGTTTACAGTGTTGTACTGGAAAGTAATACAGTAAATAATAATACAAGAAAAAACTCTGTTTCACTTACTCACTACTGTAAATCCACTTTTGCCCACCCCTTTTGGGAAGTGCTTAACATCCTGCCTAGTATAAAATGTTGATAAGTAGTTGCTGTTACTAGTAATTACAGAAAGATTGTTCATCATAGCATTGAAATAATAGACATATAGGAAATAATTTCAATGACTTTCATCGATATGAGGGAATACTACATTATGTAGTTGTTAACTTATGTTCTTAAAGAATATTTAAAGATATAAAAAAATGCTCATAATGAAAAAGTTAGTGAAAGGGCAGGATAGAACTCTATAGGCTCTAAGATGTCAATTAATTATGCTAAATTATGCAATGAAATATATTTTGAAAATATCATCTCTAAAGTATGTTGTTTCAAAATTTTTAGAAACATTTTCTAGGGAAAAAACTGGAAAAGATAATACCAAAATGTTAAGAATGGATCCCTGTTAATAATTCTTAAAACTAAGTGATAGGTATAGGGGGATTTCTTATATTAACACTATCCTATTTCTGTGTCTTTGTCATTCTGACAAAAATCAACAAGAAGTAAGTGTAGATTTTTGGAATTAGTGCTATAACTCATTTAAATGTAAATTAACTCTTGATCGGTTGTGTTATTAAGTGATTACTGATGCTTTTTTAAGGATTTTAAAGCATTTGAGATATCAGACTTATGAAAAGTTTGATAAAATTATAACAAATGTATATATACATGTGTGCAATAGCCTAACAAGAAAGTTGGTTCATTCAATTATGGAATTACTAGTGATTTGTCTTTTTTAATGCTTTCCTACATCTTCTAAAAGTTCTATAGTAAATTGATTATAGGTTCTTAATTACAAAAACAAGCTGTTATCATTTTTTATGAAATTATGCTGATAATTTTCATGCTTAAATGACATGCGAGTATTGAGAGCACTCAGTGTTTGCTTCTGAGATTTGCATTTGAACGTGCTATTTATTCTCTAAAATAATTTTGGCGAAGGATGCATTGTGTCTGGATATCTGTCCAGAAAATAGCTAATTCAGATATTTTCCACGTATCAAAAATGGTGTAAGGAGCATTTCCCCTACTAAATTTCCATAAATTTTATTTCGTTTCTTTAAGTTGTGTTTTTCAATATAGCCAGTGTTCATATAGGCAACTTTACCTTAATGTGAGGAAAGGGTGTCCTGAGTATTTTGGCAGAGTTCTCCCTCTTTAGGCAAAAATAAGACAGGCTATGAGTAACTATTTATTCCTGCCTCTATAACTGAAACAATGTTCAAATTTATAGGTGAATTTTATTTGTAGCAAATAACTTCCTTTATAAACCATAAGTTTATCTTGTAGGTGGCCTTCTAAAATAACCTTTATTTGATTTTATACACTACTCATGCGTTGGCTTATGCTCGACCTCCCAGGTTGCAAACATATACAGTAGGACCCAATTATTAAAGAAAATAAACTATAAAATATCACAGATGTTAGTAATAAATTACTCAGTACTATTCATATTGGAGCAGTAATAAATTATAATATTAATAATGGGGGTCTTTAAAAATGGTCCCACTATTCACTAAGACATTAAATCTTTCCCCTGTTCCAAATGAAGTACATTATTGCTTTCTATTCTTACAAAAGTTAGGTGTTAGTAATATTGTGTTTTACTCATTTGACTGGTTCTATTCAATATAGAGGTTAAAAAATAAAGGCAAAGCACCTATATGCATAATATCAACTAGCACCCAATCCTTAGTAAATGTAAGAAAATTATCTGTTTTGAAAGTCAGTTATAGCCTTAAAATAATACATCAAATAACCTGAACTAGAATATGCTAACGGCAAAATGACTAATCCTGACAAATTTTGAAGTTCCAGAAAAGAGTAATTTAGAAGTCTATGGAAGCGGTTGGATTGGGGGAAGCGTTGAATTAATTAAAGCAAGGGAAAAAATGGAAAAAGAAAAAGGGGACGAGGAAAGATGAGAGTAGGAGGCATTGCAGGCAAGGAGCAAACATTCCAGGACTGAAGTCATAATATAAGACAATACTGAGGAAACCGTACTGGCTTAGATGGTTCATATAAAATAGTGGTTTTCAGATTATGTTCTGATGACTTCCTACAGGGGCTCATTGGCAAGAGGGTGAGAAGGCTTTAAAGCAAGGCAGTGTTGCAGGTACATTGGGAAGATTGGTGTGACAGTGGAGCCAGAGGCATGTGTTGTTGGGAAACTAGTGAGTAAGTCAGATGAGATGACATGAACCTAAGTGTACTATTAGCCACTGGTTTGAAACTAAATGAGAATGGTGGGATGCATGAACTCTCACCAAGGAAAACCAACAGGACTGAGTTGTAGATTGGGTTCATGTAGATGGCTATCCACTGATAGAAATGAGGAATCTCAGGTTGAGTTTAAATTCATTGCTACTAGAGTATACGGGACTGTGGAAGATAATACATTGATTGTAATCTGATTTTAAAGGAAATACAAAGTGGATCGAAATTATTAATATAAATATGTAAACTGTAACTTCAATGGGTAACTGTGGGATTCCACTTGAGTCAGCACTGAGGATGAACACAGCAGTAGTTCTGTTCTCATTTACACCTTATTCCTTAAGGTTAGAGATTAGTCCCTTTCTTAGTTACTAAACTGGAAATCTCTGCCTTTGGTAGGGGGAGGGGGAGGCTGCATTAAATTGCAAAGCCCTAGGACCTGTGGCTCAGCTAAAAATCCCATTATCCAGAATCTAGGGATTGGCTTCTGGTGAAGTAGTATTCACAGGGTAGGTAGTATTTTTAGGTAAAGCAGAGACTGGTACCAATATGGCTGCCAGCTGGTGTGAATAAAATTCTCAGCAGGAGAAGACTTGATATTCGTTAGATCTGATGATATCGGCCCAAACTGCAGGCTTCAGGGATAAGAAGGTTACCCAGGACTTACTGCCCCTCACCAAAACAAAATAAATAAATAAACTGGAAACAGACTCATCATTTCAGATGTAGATATTTAATTGCTTTCAGTGTAAGAAAGGTTTATTTAGTATAAATGCAAACATTTAATGTAAAAGTTCATAAATATACATTGTGTTATGGGCTGAATTGTGCCCCATTGCCCCTCCAAAATCATGTGTTAAAGTCCTAATCCCCCATACCTCAGAATGTGACTTGACTAAAAGGACAATTAAGTTAAAATGAGGTCCTTAGAGTGGACCTTAATCTACTCTGACTGGTGCTCTTACAGGAAGAGACCAGGACACACACAGCAAGGGATGACCATGTGAAGACACAGGGAGAAAGTAGCCATCTGCAGCCCAAGGAGGGAGGCCTCAGAAGAATCAAGCCTGCCAATACCTTGACCTTATACGTCTAGCCTTCAGAATTGTGAGAAAATAACTATCTGTTGTTTAAGCCACCCAGTCTGTGGTATTTTATTATGGCAGCCCTAGCAAACATAATATAATCTGTAAACTTCAGCAAACTTCATAAACAAAATCAAAAGATAATAGTAACCTAGAAAAATATTGGTTAACATGTAAAAATAGACAAAGAAGGACCTAGAATCAATATTCCAGTAACAATGAGCATACCAAGCATCCAGATCTTGGCCTTAAATACAATCCTGCAATAAAAGAAAGAAAGCATCTTGGAGAAACAGCTGATTTTAGGAGTGAGGCAGAAAGTACTCAGTAGGAGCCTGGTCCATAATGCAGTGCCAGAAAGTAACACATTTTTTTTTTAAGAAAGCCCTCTCAGTTATAGAGGTATGTAAAATGGACACAGGAACCTACTGAAAGACCTCCCAGTGTTCAAAGCTCTGAGCAACAAAATAATGTATTATTGGAATAGAACCCAAGTGTAAAATAAACACATCTATAGTGATACAAATAAATCATTGGATAAATAAATAACTAGGGGAGAATAGACAAAGCTCCTGTGCAGAAAAATTCCAAATAACTTATATAGGTACTCTGCCCTCAAAAATGGAGCATAACCCCGCACTAAAATGTGGCCTGTGCATCGTGACGTGTGAAGAGCACAGCATGGAAAAGGGGGAAGGGGCAGCACTGCACAGCGGCAAATCTAACAAACGCCATAGCCTGCTGGTCAAGGGTAACATCAAGAGTGGTGTGTTGACAGTATGTGTCCTTGATAAAATATGATGAAATGGAATTCTGCCTCTGTGATCTTTGTCCAAAAAACCTATACCTCAGTCTAACCATGAGGAAAACAGCACACAAATTCCAGTAGATGGGCCTCCTACAATGAACTTGACCAATACTCCATTAAACTGTCAGAGGTTATTTCCCAAGGAAAGGCTGAGAAACTGTTAGAGCCAAGAGGAGCTAAGAAGGCAAGAAACAGTTGAATATGCAATTCTGGATGAGATCCTGGGACAGAAAAAAAAAAAGGATGCTAGATGAAAACTAAAGAAATCTGAGAAAACTATGCACTTCAGTTAATAAATATTAATATTGGTTAATAATTGTGTGCATACTAATGTAAGATGTTAATAATAGGGAAAACTTGATACAGTGTATATGGGAACTATGCTGTCTTCCCAACTTTTCTATAAAACTTTAAAATATTCAAAAATAAAAGATTCTTTTTAAAAACAAGCCAAAAAAAGACAGGAGATAACAGGATGTCATACACCCCTGGCATCAAAAGGCTAGTAAATCCTTGAAAAAAAATTCATACTTACTGGTGTTTAGAAATGCACGCTAAAACATCGGTGAGATTATTACTTTTCTATTTATTTAGCTGGCAAAACTTTTTTTTAAATGATGATACCCACGATTGGTGATGTGTTGGAATGTAAAGTGGAACTACCTCTCTGGAGGTATCTTGGTAATAGATAAAAATGTGTATATTGTTTGAAGCAATAACATCACAACCAGTTAGTGAATACCAATATACACAGAACTGTTTTTCAGTTTCATGTGCAATAGCCAAACCCAGGAGGTTAACTAAATGCTGATAAATGTGGGATTGTTTCAATAAACAGTGGGAATCTCAGTGTAGGCTATAATGATGATATTAAGAATAATACAGTAGAATAATATTTGAGGACAAAAACTTTCATGATGTAGTATGTGAAAGTGCCAATTGTAAACCATATATATTCTGTGTCATGCCATTTCTGTGTCTTTTCTTTCACTATATGTATATGTACACATCTCTTGGACCTGGGGTTTAGTGAAATAACCTTAGGAGCTGGCATTAAAACAAGTCCTACTTGTGATTTAGCCATTTTATAAATGCTTAAAATAAATGTTATTTTAATGTGTGTGTTGCAGTAAATATATCAATCCTTGTTTCCTAGCAGTCTCATAATTAGAAGTGAATGACCACTTTTCCATTGCCACAAACTGTGTGTGTGTCATATTTGATGTCTATTACACATGGATAAAAGTAGGGTTTTGCATACAGTAAAGTTTTGCCTGTGGTTACCTCTCACTAATAGGGTTGGGGCTCTTTTTTTACATTTTTCTACTGGAATATTGAAATTATTTTTTGTTAAAGAAATCATTGTATTTTCCTTTTGTTTTTCTGAGAGATTTAGTTTATACACAACTTTGTATTCATACAAATTGACAGTGTCATGTGTGTTCCACGTACCTTCTATTCTTCTGTTAGGTGATATTTTCGTCAGGTCTTAAAAGCACTGTTTGATTAATCATCTTGTACTTTTTACTTTTAGGTTGGTGTTTGGAATGCTGTATCCTGCATATTATTCATACAAAACTGTGAAAACCAAAAACGTGAAGGAATATGTAAGTATAGTTTTATTGAGTAATTAATTTTAATTTAATGTACTCATTATGTACAACACTAGAAAAACTGTCATTATTTTAGAAACAGCTGGAATAATATTTTGGGTTAAAAATGTAATATAAATGTGAAGTACTGAAATTAGTCTGGCTTTTTTTTTTAAGATTTTACTTATTTATTTTTGGAGAGAGGAGAAGGGAGGGAGAAAGAGAGGGAGAGAAACATGAATGTGTGGTTGCCTCTTGTGCGCCCCCTACTGGGGACCTGGCCCACAACCCAAGCATGTGCCTGACTGGGGATCAAACTAGCAACCTTTTGGTTCGCAGGCCAGCACTGAATCCACTGAGCCACGTAAGACCAGCCAAGGCTGAAATTAGTCTTCTTTAAAAGTAATTTTGAATATAATTCCAAAACAGTGTCAAAAATAGTACACTGTGAGTTTGCATTTAAATAAGTGTGATTCCCAAATGAGTAATTGAATATCTATTATTCATTTAGTCTGTAAGGCCCAGTATAATGAGGCTGGGGGTTTGTCTGGTTTTATAGTCTTAAACATTTATAGGTACACTGAGAATTTATCTCTTTCGCCCTAAAACCTTTTCCTTTTTTTCCATAGGTGTTCTGTCACTTTCTAATTGATTTAAATATGCATATACCTCATCACTACTGACAGTTGCAATCATCAGCCTGCTTACTCTTTGTATGAAATTAACCATTCTGGATAATTGATGGGATTACGCATGACCTTTTGCATCTGGCTTCTTTCACTTAGCCTGTTTTCCAAGATTTATCTGTATTGTAACAAACACGTCTCAGTATTGCATTCCACACTAGGGCTGAATAATGTTCCACTGTGTGCATACACAGCATTGTTTCTCCTTTCATCCACTGATGAACCTCTGCAGTATTTCTGCCTTTTGGCTATTCTGAAGGGTGTCACTATAAACATTCACATACAACAATTATTTGAGTACCTGTTTTCATTTCTTTGGGTTACATAGCCGTGGTTCTTTGTAAGGGATCTTGGATGGTAGCTTAGTCATCCAGTTGTTTAAATGGTCAGAGATCAGATGATGATTCTTTATAGTATTTGTTTAGAGTCCCTTTTTTCCCGGGGAGGGGGGAATGAAACTTTTATAATTAACCCACTTTGTTGAACTTTTGTAGTTGTTTTTTCTCTTTTCTATAAAACTAGTATATACAAATCAATCAGAATGGTAGAATATGTCTAGCAGTGGGAAGAGAAGTTGCTTAGTTGAGCTCCGAAATTGTCCTGTCTTTTTATTATACATCTCTTAGATCTAGGGTTGGTGAAGTGGCCTTCAGAGATGGGATGACTTTATGTCCTAGTAATATAAAGTGATTTTATAAATGGTGTGGAGGGAGATATTTTAATATACATTATAATAAATTCTCCAACTGTTGTTTCATAGTTTTGATATACATTCATTTTTAGAAACAAGCACTTATTTTCTGTCAACAGCGCTTCTCAAGCTACCCACGGTAAAGGACCAGTTTTGATTCTTTTTAATTTCCAGAAAGTCATAGATCAATAGTTTTGTAAGATAAAATTAAAAACTAATTATTATTAAAATGACAGGAAAACCCAAAAATATGAAATACAACCCTTACTTTTTCATTACTAGATTCAGTAGATGTAAAATTACAGCACTATCAATTTTTTATAAGAAAAGATTAAATACTGCTATTTGTGACAACATGGGTGGGCCTTGAGAATATCATGCTAAGCAAAATAGGTCAGAAAAAGCTAAGAACCATATGATTTCACTAATATATGGGATATAAAACTGAAACTCATAGACACAGACAACAGTGTGGTGGTTACCAGAGGGAAGGGCATTGGGGGGTCCGGTAAAGCAGGTCGGATATTTGGTAACAGAAAAT